>JAWPHD010009537.1:0-102713 GCA_037043455.1 Cyrtodaria siliqua
ATTGGCACTTGAGCCGCAAATATTAAAAAAAAATATACGATACTTTTCTTCTTTTTATATAAGTACGTAATATATAATCAATGACGTTGACGCTCCATTAAAATGGCTTAAATATTGGTGTTTGCCTTAAAAAAGGTGCTCGATGGCATCATGCAATAAATCAGTTGTTGGGTTTGTTACTGACCCCCTACAAAAATATGTGGAGTCATTCAGATATATAGAGGGTACTCGGCTATTGCCTCGACCCTATACATCTTACCGACCAAACACATTTCTGTAGGGGGTAACAAATCCAATATCTAATAGTAGCTCCTCGGTTTAGTAATTTACGGATTGTGCATTTTATCCAAACCAAGACCAACACAGGATCAGACATTCGTATGGGAATTTAATCCGAGGTTTGCTCACTAAACTGCCCATTGCAAAAAAAAAACGTTTACATACAACACAGTTTGGAAGTATTGGCTGATATATTAAGACATTGTGTAAATGTAGGCGTACTAATCATGGTCCTGTCTGGTGGAAAGAATTCATTTAATTTATGAAATCATTTAGTTACATTACGGAGTACAAAACAACTTATCTCTTATATAAAAACATACCATCGCATGCATTACTGCTTAGTTGTGGTTGGTAATATTAGATTTACTTCATTTCATACGTATTTGTAGCAAATCAGAAGTGGCCCTACCATTGTTCCACTTAAAACGAAGATATCAAATGAATCACCCTTTAAGGTTTCCGAATAAATGAAAAAAGAAATAGTGTAAACTTAATGTTTAGACCCTTTATCTGATTTGTTCGTATTAATTTGTGCCACTTGTCTACTTGATCAGTTTTGTCGTTTTTCAGGGTGGTCTATCTAAGACGTTGGACTAACTTTCCAAGAACCGAATAACGCAATATCTAACTAAAATAAACACAGCCACTGTATTATGAAAAGAACCTGCATGTTATTTTTCGAATGCTTTCGCTTTTTACTTCGTTCGTCTAATTAGAAGAAATCAACGTGTGCTGCATTATACTTATTGGTAGGTTTATTTAGAATATAGACACCAGGCGTAAAATGAGGCGTAAACCAGACGTAATTGAACCAGGCGCAAACCAGGCATAAAAGGGGGCTTTATCCAGGTGTAAAATGTGACGAAACATGTAAATTAGTCTGCTTGGACGAAACAAAGGGGTAAATGAACCAGAGGTAAAAACAAAAAAAATCAAGGCGTCTTGAACCAGGCATACAATGAAAAGTGGACGTACACAAATCCAGGCGTCTTATCCAGGTTCAAGTTGAAATCAATCCTTAATGCTAGTTACAATGAAGTAGGAGAAAAAAATGCCCTATAGAAACGCAATGGCACCGCAGATCCGCACTGTACCACAAACAAAGAGAAAATTAACTAAACAATGAAAAGGACAACGCACAACACAAAGAGTGGTGAAGACAGGGTTACCGACTTGGAACGGTCAGTAGTCAATATGGCCCACTGGTTAGCTTAAATCGATTTTAAACGTACACAACCTCGCTATTATACTCTCAAATGGCCCTTCTGTGCATTAGCTTTCTCTCCACATCTCCATCGAACATTTGCAGAGCGCATAACAATCAGAGAGTGATTTGCTCAGTGAACTTAAAGTTATTTTCTTAGATACAAATAAGAATTGCTGAAAAGGGACACATTTACTTAATGGAAAGAAAACAACTCTTATCTGGCTACCATAGCTTTTATAAGAGTGGGGCGGAGATAAAAGTTGGGTTGTCCGATGTGGCTGGTTTTTAAACTTTTCCGAACTTTTATTGAAATAATCATACAGAACAATGTTATTAAAATTTTTAAATCTGTCAAGAATATAAATAGTATGAAGAATTTTGTTAATGATCTGATTACAAAATCCAGGAAATACAGTATTACAAAAGCAGAGTACAGCATTTTGGGTAAATGCTTTTTAACGCCAATTTCACTATTTTGGGATTTCATTCCTATGATAAAATTGGCTCATTGATCAGGAAAAAGGCCGCCGTATCACCAAAAGGAGGGCACATAGCTCCTGACTGGAATGAAAACTGAAGGGGACACTAATGCTAACCCCATCGAATGCAATGTTGAGTGTTCATGGTAGTACATATATTTATCTGATTATTACAGCAGCATCACAATACGTATCGTATTGTCAGTCTGGTGGTGAAACACGACCATAATGTATATGTATATTTATAAGTCTGTTAATTTTCCATTTAGGGCTTCGATCTTGTTAAATTCTCCCAGCAGCATGAACTTTTCTCTATCATCAGATATCGATCTCCCTCTACTTCTGCTACGCCGAACATTAACCACAGAAGTATCTTTACAGCCCTAATCCTTTCTGGAACTCATCCTGCATTACCGTATGAATTTATAAAAGACAAATGTCACACAGACTATAAAAACCTACATTCGATTGTCGAACTCCGTGAACATTGTACGTCCCAGGTATTTCAAACACACTTCCTCTGTAACCTTTGAACATGGATGAAGGTCACTATATGCAAAATCCTGCGATGATATGTAAACGAGGCGGTCCATGTACAGGGAGTCATACCCTGTGCATGTTAACAATCTAAACTGTGCACAGGTTGAAAAAGAGCAAGTGAACTTGAACTAGGGGTTGGCACAACATTAGTGACCTAATGGTAGCTCAGTGTATGTGACTACAGTTATTTGCCACATATCTCTGACCCGTTTTGGGGTTGATTCCCGACTGTGACTTTCGTCATATCATCACCCTCCGAGGTTGTTGCTGTCTCAACATATTAATGGCTTGCCGGTCAATAGTAAAACTATTTGCCCGAGGTGCATGGAAGGATCAAGTGAACTATTGCCCAAGGCCGAAGGCCGAGGGTAATAGTTCACATGATTTCTCCACCGAGCACTGTTTTATTACATAATCTCCTATATATAATTATGTAGTAAAATTTTGTCAAAAAAGTGTTCAGATCTCCACGATCAGCTCCTCGAATTATTCAAAATCCAAATCAACTGCCGAACAATACTGGTGTACAGTACTGCATGAATATTTAACAGCATGCTTTGTGTTGACGCATTTATTACAAGCTGAGCAATTACCAGAATGTATACCCTGCTTTGCACCGTTAACGGTAAAACACATCTTGTTGGAAAGTGTAGACTTTCATCCTATGCGTCAAAGGAGTTATTGGATAATATAGATTTTAGTCTTGTTTTATATTTCCTAAAATAAATCAGACTATATAAATCATTATAATATGTTCTTATATATATTTACTTGTTTATATAACCGTTGACGGGCATTTGTTGATTTACATATATAGTTTATATTACTACTATCCCTTATTTTTAATAGTTTTATCTTTATGTGTTTACATTAATTTTTAATTACTACTTAATTTCTTCATCTTTCGTCGGTTTTGCGCACAATATGACCTATTTATGTGTCGACGTGCCGTAAAACACAATTCATTCATTCATTGTGTTGACGCTGTTCCTCTTATCCAAAAATATCTAGAATTTCCTCCTCAGAAATGTCGGCGAATCTTGATTCCATCTTTTGTTTGCTTGTTGTTGTCTGTTGACAGATCAAACGCCCGCACAGACGCTTTGCAATATTGTCGTCATCAAGAATTCTCACGCGGTACTATTGACAAGGTGGGCAATAGCCAAAACTATGAACCGGCAATTTATATAGGAGGTCATGCAATAATTACTTATGAAAACTCTCTACAAGCAGGTGGGGTTACCCACTCACGAGCTTATGCCGTTGAATTTAAAACACCGTTATGGCAATAATTTCATTTCTTCGAACACATTAAATGCAGACCATCCTGTGTGGGACAGAACTTATTCAACTATGTCTCAGAACAGAATTTACCAAAGTACATACCTTGTTGTAAGAATCGTTGTCTAGCACCGTAATCTGGAATGTTTGACATTTTAAAAGACGTTTAAAAAGACACAAAGCCTAGACGCTTACACAAATATTGTATGAAGAAGATAATTGTACTCAACCGACCGACCTTCCATTTTTGCTCCCGACACAAAACCTGTTTCAAACCAAACCACAACAAAATTAAATAAAACACTAAAACTACGATCCTCAAGTTTGTGTGTGCTACTTTTCTTTAAGTGGTTGAAGGTGTGTCAGTTTTATAGTGGGCCACTCATATTATGTTAAAGAAACATGCTTTTGGTGCTATTGATGTAAATTTAGTATAGTAGCGAATGATTCTTAAAACAAACAACAGGTCCACCTGCTCAGGAAAGATATGTTTAAAAAAATAATATTGAATGGATAAATATTATGTAATATAAATATATTAAAACGTCTGACTGCCAGTTTCTATTCTATGTTTTGGGTTTGGTGTGTAACCTGAAAAAGATATTATTTTATGGTGGCCTAATGTGATTTAACATTACGTCAATTAGGCAAAATAAATATATTGGTGACTTTACTGTACCATGGCTGATAAAAATTGGGTAGATGAAATTAAAACACCAACTTTTGACCTTCTTCAGAGGGATGGAAATGCTATGTCCAGTTCTACGCCTCCTTTTTACAGTTCTCTTTGACAATTTATTTAAAGTCACTAACCCGCCCGATGACTGACCACTGAGTCGGCCACTCATATTATGTTCAAGAAACATGCTTTTGGTGCTATTGATGTGGACTTAGCATAATAGGGAATGATTCTTATAACAAACACCAGGTCCACCATATAATGCGCAAGAAACAAGTAATATTGAATGGACAAAATTATATATATATTATAATTATTAAGAAACAATCTGACTGACTCGATATTTTGGGTTGCGCACGCTGAAAAACGTCTTACTTTTCTTTGACATAATGTGATTTAACATTTCTTCAATTAGACCAAATAAATATATTGGTGTCTTTACTGTACCTTGGCTGTCGAAATATTGGGTAGGTCAAAGATAAACACCAGCTTTACACCTTCTTCAGAGCGATGGAAATGCTAAGTCCATGTCTATGCCTCCTTTTTACAGTGTCTTACAATTTCAGGTCCAAATTGACGCCTCTTTGAAAAGTTACTCTTCACGTTTATTTGAATACACCTGTTCTTTTTTAAACTTACGACTAACATTTACGTCTGTTAGCATATAGGAATTACGTGCTTGCTCCTTTACGCCTGACTAATTACACGTCATTTATGCCTGGTTTATGCATGCTTTTCGCCTCAAAACCAGGCGGATTACGCCGGATCACTTTGCACGGGTTATGGTTATTTTAACAATGCGCTTTTAACAACTTGACAATTCGCTTGACGATCTGAAAACAGAAATGTCAGACTAATTATTATTTCCCTTTTCAAATTGTAGATAAACCGTCTAAATGAGTTCCATATTGTAAAACAATATTGTATAAGGGGATAAGAGGTGGATAATAATGCATACGGTAAAGGGGAAACGGGTAGTACGGGACATGAAAAAGAAGATAGTAGCAGAATCGATGTTGAGAGTTTTGAAAAACTTGGAAAAAGGTGAAAGAATTATCAAAATCGGACGATAAACAAAACAATATTACCATTTGATTGTTGTTCTGAGCAGATATGGAAGTCGCCATTTTGAGAACTATGACATTGAAGTTCCATATTACCATATATGGATTACTGATAAATATAATTTAAAACAAAGAAAATCACTGCAAATGAGTTCAAAATCCTTTACATGTCAGATAAAGTATTATTGCCATTAAGTATACATATTTTTTATACAGTTGCTTTCATTTTTTCCCTATAAATCAGTAAATGTTCATATTTATAAATATTCAATATATGGTCATTTAGAACTGTGATGTCATAGCTCTCAAAATGGCGGCTTCTATATCCGTTTCAACAGAAACTTCAAATGATCATATCTTCTTTGTTTATCATTCTATTCTGATAATTTGTTCACCCGTATTCAAGTTTTTCGAAACTTTCAATAATAAAGATGTGTGACTGTGTCGCTACGTTCCCTTTAAGTATGTTCTTGAGAGGTAATATCAGATGCAAAACAATGATTCTAAAGGATCAGAAGGTAGTAATACTTCTGATTAGTAGCGCGGAGAGACGTTCTAAGGCCGCCACACAGCACTAAACGAAAACTGTTTAATCCTAAAATTATTTTAAATATATAAATCGAACTTTTCAATTTAAAACTACCCTTTTGTGTTTGTGATGTCTATTTTGGCATTTTGTTTAACTTTAAACTTATTCTTTGTTTCTGTGTGTGTTTGTGGTTGACTGTCGTCCTTGAATACTAATTTTCCTGTTCGATTCTATATCCATATTATATAATTTCATAAGCCTTAATTTTAAATGTATGTCTGTGATATCTGCCTTTTTTTTTATCAGACCACAGACCTCATAACAGATCAGACTAGTCTTTCTGACAGAAGCAAGTGCAGCATACCATGTAATCATATATCATACTTTAATTCCATTTCTGAATAACGCATCTGTCTAAGTTATCTTGTGATGATACATCTTTGCGCATGAATTATTTATAAATCTGCAACACTTTTCTAGGAATGTTTACACTCTGGTAGGAGAATAAACATTACGTGGTCCGAGTATTAACTTCCATACCCCATCCAACCCCTTCTCCAAGAAGCGAAAACGGGGTTGGCTGGGGTATGAAATACAATCTTAATTTCGGCTTAAAAAGTTAGCATACTGGTAATTTTAAACATGTTATCGCCATTTTAGTAAAATGTTTTAAACGTGTTTATCCGTTATAAAATCCTGCTAATATAAGCTTTCCTATCGCTTAATGGCATTAAGGCGGGACCACCTAATGGTAAGCAGTGTTATGGCTTTATAATTAGATAGCATCATATGTCGGTGCTAAGGTGCGTGAGAGATGTCGCAACTAACATTACCGACTCGATTAAACTGAATCTGCTTCTTTCTTCTCTTGTCTCTTGTTTGTGTTCGTTTTTCCAAGCATCCCTTTTCAGTAATAATCAAACAGTAATAAACGATAAAAGTAATATTTCCCAAGTATTAGGTTGAATCTTGATTGTTAGGTGTTTCTTTTTAAAGTTTTTTATTTCATGTACAGGGTTTCGGATTTTAAGAATATATGTTATAATTAACTGTATTTGTATTTTTGTTTATATTTGGGATTATACAAAACGCTAATAAACTAATAAACTGATAGAAGGCGATAACTTTATATACGAAACTATAACACAACTTGGGTTTCAACAATTCAATAAATTAATGCTTGATTTAATAATAATTTTCCTAAAATGTAAAAGAAACGTTAAAACATAGATGGTAAGAGTAAGGTTTGTGCACCCTTAAACCTGTGTTAAACCCCAAGTGCCACTTTTTTGCCACTGACCGTTCCAATGCGTCCTATTTTCAACACTTTATGTTTGTAATGTCTGAACTTCCCCCTGTTGTTTCATCTTCTAATGATTGTTTCTATGCGTGTTTTTGGTTGACTGTGGTGCTTGAATTTCCTTTTCGACTTTTATATCTACTTGCACAATTTCATCACTGACAATTATATCATTATAATGCTATTACAGTTTTGTTTCCCATACCACTTTGAATGAATATAGCAAAGGATTATCGCCGTTACCTACCCACATTTAGATGGCGATGTACCTCATGCGCTACATTATATGGGATCTAAATCGCCCAACTCATTCGTTTTGCTAGAGTTCGTTACAATGTTAAGGACTTCAATGATTGAAATCAAATTGTTACAAGTAAGCTACGTAGATTATTTTATAAGTTCTATCGCCGCAACGAAAACCTAAAAACATATCTGCGACTAGGAATATTATAGCCATTTTATAGGGAAATTTGATCTATACACTTCGGAAAATAAAAAGATCTGACGGATTTCCGGAATACTTTACACTTTAAAGGGAATATAGCAACACAGCCAAACATCTGTATTATTGAGAGTTCTGAAAAACTTGGAAAAAGGTGAAAATCGTATGAAAAAACAAAGAAAATATGATCGTTTGAAACGGATATGGAAGCCGCCATTTTTAGAGCTATGACATCACAGTTCTAAATGACCATATATGGAATATTGATAAATATGAAAATTTACTCATTGATCAGGGAAAAAATTAAAGTAACTGTATGAAGAATTTGCATAACTAATGGCAATAATGCTTTATATGACCAGTTATTTGCTTTACTTTAAATGACTTTCATCAATATTCCATATATGGTCATATGGAACTATGACGTCATAGTTTTCAAAAATGGCGCTCCCACATCCATTTTAGAACAACCTTCAAATGGTCATATATTTTTTGTTTATCATCCGATTTTGATAATTCTTTCACCTTTTTGCAAGTTTTTCAGAACTCTCGATAAAATACCTGTTTGGCTGTGTCGCTACATTCCCTTTAATCAAGAAATTAGTAAAACAAAGAATACTAAATTTTAGTATTGCAACGCACTTTATGCTTAATAATTTACAGTTATGGAATACGCTTCACTTTTTTCTTATGTGATGACTGAACAACCTTGAGGGACTATATGACGTCACCTTTTGAAACGCTGAAAGATTATGTAGGTTCACAACTTTCGTCCCTGAGTTGTTTTGGTAGTAGCCTAGATTGGTTTTCTATTTTGGTGCACCTGCTTTGGTTATTCAGTACTCAGATGTTTATCTAATTATGTATTTTCATTTATATTTATATAATAGTCAAGTGTATCGTTTGCTAAATGCTCTGGATGTTGACTTTTTTGTTAAAGATTACCTTTTGATAAAATGTACTTTTATTTACACTATCGTGTTAATCTGGTCACTGAAGACAATAATTCCCGAGTGAGAAGGATTCTTGCGATATAGAAACGAGTGCGTTTTCGCACGAGTTTCTACATCGCAAGAATATTTCTCACGAGTGAATTATTTTCCGTATCACGACAAAAATGTTAATTAAACTATATAATATATATTCTGTGATGAATTTCTTTCCAATCGTCTTTTGACACAAGTATTCCTTCTTCTGTCACTCCTTTGGCGACAGCGCGGAGTAATATTATGACGTCAATTCGTGACGTAATATCGTGACGTCTATCGTTTAGTTCATAACATTTGGCTACTGTGCTATCTTGCGCACTGGGCGAGATAGCACAGTAGAGGAAGGGATATGTTATAGATTTTCTCAAACTGGGATATTTTTATAATTCATCACAGAATATGTAATATAACGAAGTTGTGCACACATAAACTATTTAACTAACCAGTAGGTCGTATTTCATACTGACCGTCGGTAACCCTGCCTTTACCACTCTTTGTGTGTTGTGTACAGTGCGGCGCTACGGTTTCATCGAGTTTGTGAGCAGAGCCTAAATTTATCAAATGTTTGAGCATAAGAATCAGACTCAGCCTCAAAATCTCATTTGTTACAAACACTATCAACACAAAAGTATGGGTAAGAATTGTAATTTTCAGACATTTTCTGTTAAATTACCTTTAATATTACTCGTTTCTGTAAGTAAATATAGTAATTTGCTTGTATTTTTTTTTTTATTTGCAATTAAAAAAATTGAAATTTTCAGTCGAGTCCGATTCGTGTGCTCAAAAGTTTGATGAATATTAAACCTGGTTTCAATAGGACATCTTTTAGACTCAGATCTAGATGAATTAAAAATATATATATTTACTGACCAAAAAATAATAGATCTACTCGCTTTTAATGCAGGTCTCTCCTTCAGCCAGACTTTGGATGAGTAATAAAACGTTTAAATCAAACAATTTGGTATTTTTGTTTGCGCACCTAATTGGGGATAACATATTTTATTAAACGTTTCAAATTTGCCAGGTACTTATCTGTTGTGGATGATACCAAAACTTCAGAGGGAAGTAATTTGATAATTAAGTATAATAAAAAGCTGCTAGCTACAAATATGTGTTTTGTTTTTTGATTTGATGTTTTTGGGCAATGAACCTGCTGTAAATATTGTCTCGTACATATTTAGGTGTTTTTCATAGTTGGTGTTATTTCGACAAAACATGCATGTTCAGGAACTATAGGATATTCTCCTTTGATTACTACACTTTTAACCAATTATATGTGTACTAAACGGAACTCCTAACATCTCCATATGAAATATATCTTTCATTTTCTTGTGACGAAAATTCTAATGGGTACATTTGAACCGTATTCCAACATTTGCAATACAGTTGTGTTCGATTTATTTTTGGATTAGCTATTTTAGATGAACTGACTGGAAGAGTAATTTTTGACAATACAAATAGTTAAAACTTTTATACTATGGTGCGTTTAGAAGTTCATATTGGTATATATTATACCTCATTTGCATATTCCGCTCTTTGTTTAATGTGACGTCATCCGGTCCATAAAGTTGCATATTGACCGGGCGCCCGGTCCGATAGCTATATTAACGGACGTGTGAAAAAAACGACGTCAAAATAAATCATAAAACGTATTGATTTAATTTTTGGTCAGATTCGGTATAATATAACAAACAATGTATGGTGCTTCGGTCCATATGAAGTTTATGGACTGGGCAGTCCATAAACTTGCATATGGACCTCAGCACCATACATTATCTGTTAAATAACAATGTGGATAGCAATACTGAGCAAAACAAAAATACCCTTTTTAATGTTGGTATTTCCATAGGCCAGGTTTTTAGCGAGTATAAAGCCTTTACAGAGTTTAAATAAACCAATGTTTGATGTTTGTAAGCACACTTAATTTGTAACTTAACCATCCATTAACCAGTTTCATATTTGACAAGTAATAATATGTTATGGATGATATGTACACAAAGGGAGGTAATTTGATTATTGTGCATAATCAAAAGCTGTTATCTGAAAAATCTGTAATATGTTTTTTGTTTGTTTTTGGATCAGGAACCTAAGGAAAATATTATCTCGGACAAATGTAGGCATTTATTCTGGAGTTGTTTTTATTTAGCACAATGCAATATATGTTTTTAAGAAAAAGTGGTATGACTTCCTTCTTTACGTACATTTTCAACTTATTCTTTCTTGGACTACTAGTGGCGGTCCATCTAATTATTACATACAAACACATAATCTGCTTCTCTTGATGTCAATGGTCGAAGCTATTCTTCCGAGAGAATAAATATTGACCCGAAACAGGGAACTATTGACCGAAAGGAAGTCGAGAGCAATAGTCGGTCAATATTTTCCATGTTTTGGATCAATAGTCAGTCCCCAGGAAGAATAGTTTTATTTCATTGACCGAAAGAGAAGTAGATATTGCTTGTATTATGTTGAAAACGAAACCCGCTCCTGTTTTTAAATTGACCTTCATCCTTTGACGCTTTACGCGCTGGATAATTTGCTTTTCATAAAGCGCTTACATCACTCTGAACGATTATTGACTCAAACAGACGACTATTAACCTGAAAAGGAGACAATTCACATGAAAGTCGAAAATCGAACCGGAATGAAGAGAATAGTTCAAATATTCGCACACATACGTGACTGCTTCTTAGCAAATAACATCATTGTAAATGATTTATAAATACATTAATTATTTCCTGTTGTGTTGTCCACACAATAAGAGAAATACAAGTGCGTATTGTTTATATCTACATTGTACATGTCTTATATCCACAGTGAGCATGTCTTCGTTGTGGTATGATAAATGCTTATCAGTCTTTAGATACATATATTATAGGTTATTGAATTTGTATGGCTAAATATTACTCGTCGTCCTGCGCCAAAACAACGAGTTCCAAGTAATATTTAGCGATACAAATTCAATAACCTTTTTATTGCATACTTTCATATTGTTTTCGATCAATGTTAATTGTATGACTATTACTTTTCATTGTATTTGTGTTATTTTTATAGCTTTTGATGGAATTCCTATCTTGCCATTCAGTTTCATTTTGTGTGGATGATTATTTTGCGCGAAATCGACGTCGACGTCGGATGACGTCATTAAAAACATCAAGCGATTTTCGGAAGTTTGTTTACCATTCGATAACGTTACCATTCGATAACGCAAGCTCGTCGTCCTTTGCCAAAACAACTCGTTCCAAGTAATATTTAGCCATACAAATGCAATAACCTATAATATTGCACCACAATTAAATTACGCTAAATTACATTTAGTGCCATCAGATAAAAATGGAAATGTGTGTTGCTAAATTGTATATTGATTTTAATGCAGTAAAACAACTTGACAGTAACGAATATAGTTTCCAAATCAAATGTTTACAATGGACACAAAAATAACGGTGATTGATTACTTAATTATGATTTTGATTTGTGTGAGATTGGTTTGTTAAGAACTTTTGATAGGCGTGAGTGTGAGGGTTAGTGAAGCTCATACCTTATCTATGGAACTCTCTTTTGTAACTAAATAATTCAAGTATGTATGTTCCAAAACGTTACTAGTATAGATCATAAGCGACTCTTGCTTGTTTTCAAGACAAACGTCTAGAACAGTCCTCCTGACTAAAGTTTGATTTTTGCCGATACACTGGTAAGGTTTCTGATTTGTGAGACAGGAACACCTGCTATCCAAGATATATAGAAAAGCAGAAAGACAATAATATAAACAAAGAGGGAAACTTCATCATTATATCTATACAAATAATAATTACGGTCACGTGGTTCCAGTTTCAAATTTATTTCTGCACAGCTGGTCAAGTCATTCGTCGAAGATGATCAAGACTAAAACGTTATCACAGGTCTGACGTCACAGGTCTGACGTCCATTGCACCATTTGTCTTGGTTTTATTTGTGTTCTATTTCGATCGGCGGATTTGTAGAAAATCAAATTTGGTTTTTATTAGAAACAGGGGACATTTTATTTTCTTTGAGTACAGAACACATTTTAACAAATTGTCATCATTTATGCAGAGACGTCAGCTAAATGGATATGTCCTCTATATGTAATCAGGAAATTCTCAGAATGTTCGTGAAAACTTAATTAAAGTTTTTACGAAATTTAAAGAAATAGATGATCGAAAGTAAATTTATGGAAGTTTAATCGTCATATTGATGATTCGTTTTCGTGTGATGACTCCCTGGATTTGTTCCGTGTGGTATAATTGCGTCCTGTGATGAGGGTGTGGTGAGATTGCGTCTCGAGTATGTTACGTGAGATAGTGTCTTGTCTTCGAACCTTGCGATTGTGTTCAGTTTATTACAGTTGTCTCCCAAAGATCCTCCTTAACTGACCGTTCCAAGTGTGAGTAGTTCTAGCTCTACAGGTGCAACTAAAATCGTAACAAACACACCCTCTATCATGATAAAAGTCCGATTCTTTTGGCTATTTATGTGAGTTCATTGTTTTTCATTTCATACCAATATAATTCGCTTTATTGGACTTGCAAAGCTTAGGCGCCTTGGGGTGGGAGAGAGGGATTGACAGCCCCGCCGGGTTCGGGGCCAAACCCTGAAAAATTCTGTTAACCAAAACACATTTTGTTTATATATTCCGTTTCTCATGTTTATGATGCAAACCGCTCATCTATGCATTACATAGGTATTTCAGCATACGAGTAACACTGTGTACTTTATTAAATGTGTGGTCATTTTTGCATGGTCAATTCTGGGGAGGGGGCCATTACATACCCTTGCTACCCCATAGAAAATATGGAAGTTCCTGCCCCATAACCACCCTCTCCGGTTCATACATATATGATATGTGTGAACCTAATTTCAATTTAATCTATCAGGATATTATGAGTGTGTTTCGCTTGTGATGAATTAAGCTTAAGATGCATTTGTTTAAACGATTTAACTGACGAATTGTTTCCGTTGCATCAGACAATGAAGACGTATGTTGTTTACTGTTTAAACATATCACAGAAATACGATAAAACACTCTAATATAATATTATTAAAGATGGCTTTTGATAAACAATGAGACGTTATATGTTTTGAAAGTTTTAGAATAGTGTATGTTAAACATAAAAGGACACTATCCATAAGTAAGCAGATATTAAGCATAACCAAATAACTCTCTGATTTTTATTTAGTGAAATGTATACATGAACATATGAGCAAAGACCCAAATAAGTCTGTAATAATATATCCGTGAGTTTGAAAATACAGAGATTATTTAACTGCTGGGATCGATTATAGGGAAATCCTTCACGAGATGGTAGACGTGTTGTTTTCACGAACGAGTGCATGCGAGATGCGAGTGAGTGAAAAAACAAAACAAGACTAACATCGAGTGAAGGATTTCCCTATAAACGAACCCAGCAATTAACTAATCTGTTTATTACGTTTTAAATCAGTTTTCGTATAATTTTAACCTAAATTATTCGCATTATTGAGAGGGCACTCCTCAGTTTCGCTCGACTGTCCATGGTGTAAATCAGAAAGAAATCAACTAAGCATCTTTTAGGTCCATGGATGGTATTTAGAATAATTATGAAGCAATGTTTGATGTTTATATCAGAATTGAGTACTTCTAAGTTTATTTTGGTGTATTGGAATATGCATTCTTTGGGGTTTTTGGAGGCTATACATAGAAAAATGCGAAACTATAAACAACTTCCAAAAAGTAGGTAAAATGGCTGATTTTGACTCACAGGGTGATCAGCATGAAACAACTTTTTAAAACCGGAGAAGGTATGTAAAAGTTAGCATTTCCTGATATGCAAGAGCATGATGAGTGCAGAATTGACCCTGATAAACTTACGAAAGTTCTTTTTTTTTATTTATTGACATTTAAAATATTGCTATAAATGCTTTTGTAACATGTTTTGAGGGGTGGGGTAATCTTAAAGAAATGGGACTAAAGTTGTACAGAAAATGCTTTTTGATACCTTTATTAGGCATGGAAACATAGGTAATTTTATTGTCTTCTTAGAAATGTATGACACAATGATTATGTGATTTATTTTTGCTCAAGGATTCAGGCTAAAGACTTGTCATGGGTTTGATTATTGAGAAATGTACAATAAACTGTGGAGTGCTCACTGAACGTTAGATCTACGGATGACGTCGACGTCAGCTACACTGTATTAACGTCATACCTCAACGTCACAGATAGTTATTTTTGTGTTCGGAGTTAATTATTAATATTTATTGATGATGAATATTCTTTCACTGAGAAATCCCAATCTTTCACCCGCAGAAATGTAATAAAAAACTTTTATTTGTTGTTTTTAAACAATGTGGGTCCCACAATACTTACAGGTTCTGCTGATCACATGACAGTCATTAGAGAATTAGTATGTATTGCGTCATTTAAATGGCCTGCTTAGCTCAGTTGGTAGTGCTCTCGACTATTACGCTCTCACTATTATTACCTGCAAGAGTAATTTTAGTTTGGGCTGAGAATACAAACTCACAAAGAGGTACTTCTTTTTTTTTTACCGCTATTGAATTCTGTCAAACAAAGTTGTTTTTATTTAGTAAATATTCAATAATGGTAAGAGTTTAATTTCGTCAACGTAATTATTTCGTGTTTTATAAGCTAAACGTTACGGACATTGTCCCTTTAATATAGAATTGCTATATATTAATAAGAAATGACTAGTCTAAATGTTTTGGAAGCCGTAATGTAAACTTATAATAGATATTTTGTGAGATTTATGTTATTTTTCTTTCTTTCGAACGAGGTAATTTATTTTGTTACATTGTTGAATCTTGGTGAAATTGGCACATTATGATCTCTCTAACAGCCCAAGCGTTTGTTTGTTACGTTATACTGCGATAATTGGCTATTGTTTGGGGGCTACAAACAGTGCAGCACTCGCCTTATTTATTACCATTTGTATATAAAGACCGTTCAATGGAATCGTTGAATTGATTATACCAAATTACGTATATTTTGCAACTGTATTCTTTAATATATCACAGATAGATAACTTATCGTGAAAGCTATTAATCATATATGGGAATTTTAATAAATTAATTCACCGCCTTCTAGTAACAAAGCGTGTCATTAGTTTGATTGACGGCGTGTCTCTAATACAATCACACGATGTGCATGAATTGTGACTAAGTACAAATTCAGGGCAGGTAGAGAGGGGGTGGGGGCATGGGGACATTTTAAAACATTTTCCATAATTTTTTGAAACCTTTGTCGCAAAAAATGCTTGACAAAACTAATTTTCCTTTTTATATTTTCACCAACCATCTTTTCAAACAGTTTCTTGTTTTTTTAAGGGTGGCTTACGTCGACTGTGCCCACAATTGCTCCTAAATATTATATAATATTGCCTTGTGTGCTTCTATGGTGTTCAGAAAAGGGATCATTAATTGATACCAGCTATAACATGCGTGATCGTAAGCATCTGGAAGCGTTTGAACACTTGGATTTCATTCTCAGTCCTGCGGTTGTGCATTTTCTAAATCTATATCTTATGTTTTTTTTTATCGGGATGTAAATGAGGCCTGTATCCATATAACCTATACTATGTTTCATTTGAGTTAGAATACTGATAGTTCTGGAATGCGTGTTTAGGCTGGTTCCCAACTAAATTCCATTATGTTTATTTACGCCGTACGACATGGGGAAGCATATGACTCCATGTCCACCGCCGTATGCATGCCATCTTCGGGATGGTTTAAATTGTGTACTATTGATTTTATGAATATTGAGTTCTGCTCAACCCGGGACTAGAGGGCGTGAGCGGTAGCTAGCATATTACACTACCGCTCATGAACATTTTCAATCAAACCGAGACTGCAATATTTCGTATGTGTCGTGCTCGGCCGTTTCCAAAGGTCCATTATCATACTCTTTTTACTTCTGGAACATTCTGAACTTCTTGTTCGCCCGAATATAGCTGGCAGGAATTGCTTTATTTACACACTACCGTTTAATTGAGATGAAGATATGCTAAGAGTGAGGTTTGGCGACCCTAGAACCTGGTTTAAACGCACAGAGGCAACTATTGCCACTGACTGTTTCTAGATGGTTACCCTTTTATGTTTGTGGTGCCTGTTTATCCCTGTAATTTGTGTTTATTTCTACGCTCGTGCTGGCTGACTGTGTTCAGTGAATGCCACAATTCCTGTAACATGTTTAATGTGCACCAACTGCCTTTTCTGCTGCTGTCTTTTTGTGCATCTCCTTTCTTCATTAATTTTCACGCATTCCATCCCGTTATATCATTACGTGGTCCTAGTATTAACTTTCATACCCCATCCAACCCCTTCTCCAAGACGGGGTTGGCTGGGGTATGAAAAAAACCCATAATTTCGGCTTTAAAAGTTTGCATATTGTAAAATTAAAACATTTAAAATGTAATGTTAAACAGGTTATCTCCTTCTTCTAATAAAATATGTTTTTAAACTCGTTTTATTGTCGAAATATCCGTTATAAAATCCTGCTAATATAAGCTTTCCCATCGCTTAAAGGAATTAAGGCGGCACCACGTAATGATGCCATATTTAAGTGTACCTTCTAAATTGTTTATCCTATCTTAACGTGTACCATGCCAAGGTGGTAAACATTTCTTACAAGTCAAGACACCTACAAATAAACCATATTCTGCCAAAGGACTCTTGTTTGTACACCTATCACTGATAAAAGTATTTTGGTGATACCGAATTCAACTAAATATATTTAAGGAAACCTTACTAAACCGTGCCTTTCCTTCATGCTGTCTTTGATCGTCTATAGTTTGTAATATGTGCGCTTCATTATTTATTTATAAGGTTTCGATGGCACTTATGGCTCTCTATGTTTTTTATAGTGATTTGAACAAACTGAACACATCATGTATGCGGAAATGTCACACTAATGGTTAATACCGCTATACATTACTATGAAATTCCAAGAAAGGTTGTACATTTTGACTGCGTTGTGTGTAGTTGTGTTTTGATTTTGATATATGTGCTTGTATTGTGTTATGTGTGCTAGTGTTTTGTTATGCTATGTCTGGTTGTGTTTTGATTGTGTTATGTATGCTTGTGTTTTGACTGGGTTATGTATGCTTGTGTTTTGACTGGGTTATGTATGCTTGTATTTCGGTTCCGATATGTGTGGTTGTGTTTTGATTGTGCTATGTGTGGTTGTGTTTTGATTGTGATATGTGTGGTTGTGTTTTGATTGTGATATGTCTGGTTGTGTTTTGATTGTGATATGTCTGGTTGTGTTTTGATTGTGTTATGTGTATTTGTGTTTTGATTGTGATATATTTGGTTGTGTTTTGATTGCGTTATGTGTGGTTGTGTTTTGATTGTGATATGTCTGGTTGTGTTTTGATTGCTTCTTGTGCTTTGTTTGTGTTATGTCTGGTTGTGTTTTGCTTGTGATATATTTGGTTGTGTTTTGGTTGTGTTATGTGTGCTTGCGTTTTGATTGTGATATGTTTGGTTGTGTTTTGATTGTTTCTTGTGCTTTGCTTGTGTTATGTCTGGTTGTGTTTTGCTTGTGATATATTTGGTTGGGTTTTGATTGTGTTATGTGTGCTTGCGTTTTGATTGTGATATGTTTGGTTGTGTTTTGATTGTGATATGTGTGCTTGTGTTTTAATTGTGATATGTTTAGTTGCGTTTTGATTGTGATATGTGTGCTTGTGTTTTGATTGTGTTATATGTGCTTGTGTTTTGATTGTGATATGTCTGTTTGTGTTTTGATTGTATTATGTGTGCTTGTGTTTTGATTGTATTATGTGTGGTTGAGTTTTGATAGATTGTGCTCGAAATTGTAACGTCTTGATGGTGTATGTATTGTACTCATGTTGTAGCTTCTTGAAAGTTTTCCGTGAAATATCATCTCGTTTTGATTCGTGTAAGATCATATAAATTGTATTCCGTGTTCGCGTTTTGTTTGTGTTTCGTGTGATAGCATTTTTCCGTGTAATTGTGTTTTAAAATCGACTTTGTTCCTTGTGGTATTTGTGATAATCATTGATTGTGTGCCTTCCGTCTATTGTCGTTTGGATTAAGTTCCGAGAGATTGCGTTTGATTGTGTTCCGTGTGATTGTGGTTAGCGTCTTTCGTCAGGTCGGTGGAATAGCGTCGTCAGGTCGGTGGAATAGCGTCTTGATTGAGTTCCGTGTGGTCGCATTTTGATTGTGTTCCATGTAATAGTATACTGATTGTGCTACATCTAATAGAAATGATTGTGTTCCGTGTGATAGCATTTTGATTGTGTATGATAATGTCTTGATGTTTGTCTTTAATATATTCTTGTGGTACCCTTAATGGTATATTATGATGTTGCTCTGGCTTCTACCAAGTCATTGAATACATTTTCATATTCATATATACATGATCATCGTTTTGTTATACTTATATTGCCTATTAATGTTGTTAAATGTGTAAGAGCACATAGTACGATGGAGATTTCTTTATTTACACTTGCTCCTGAATATCTTACATCTACATGTTTATACAACGGTCTGCTATTGCTGAATGCAACTTTGAAAGAGGTCAATGAATCTATTTCATACAATGGATTGTAACACAATTCTAATTTAGCTGAATCTCTTAGGCGTCTAATCTCCACATTAACTTGTTCATCAACTGTGAGTGCCTGTTTATTAAAGTTCAGTATATGAAGATTTTCTAAAGTTCGCACTCTGCTCAAAGCAACATAATGATATGAGGAATCTTTCCTATCCTAGTTTGGGATAAATCAACAATAGGGTAAGAGTGAGTGAATCATCGAGCCTCGTGTAAACCTCAATCGGCCTTTTTCATCTGACCATTCAAAGACGGTACACCTGTTGGCACTCCGTTTATGTTTTAGCTTTCCCATTCGTTGCTTTTACTTTTTCTTGTAATGTTTGTTTAGTATGCGTGGTTTTGATTGACTGTGTTCTTTGAATCCTACATTTCATGTTCGACTGCAATACTGTGTTTGATTTCCTTGATATTTCGTTTTGATCGTAATCCTTGTTGATTGTGTTCTTCCTCGTAATGTATTGATTAAGTTCCTTGTAATACCGTCTATTGTCTAGATTTCGAGATATGTCCATTCAATGGGATTCGTTTTATTTACAATATATTAAACTATAAAAATATATAGCAAGTTAAAAACACCACCGTATAGGAGACCTTTTAGCCCAGTTCTATAATAAATTGTTCTAAGATGCCATAGAACAATATTCCATCAACAGAAACTGACCTTCTCAAGAGAGTTCAAAATGTACATACGAATAAATGAAAGCAATTGTTCTTTTGAAAATATCTGTAAATGCCTTATAATGTCAGAAATTCAGTTTTTATTTCAAATGTGTATAAAATCCTGATAGTTGCAACTACCAGTTGAAAACGTCTTGCTTTGTAAACTATTAATATTATAATTAATTTGTTGTATTTTACGATTTTAGTTGTTGTTGTTTTAGTTTTCCAACTATAATGGCTGTACATGCGGAAACTTATAAACTTCTATTTATAGAAGAGTAGTATTCCCGAAAGTAGTTCCTGTGATTCTTGCGTCGTTCATTCAAGAATGAACGTAGCTTAAATTGATCATAGCGTTCGTCTTTAAACCAATCAAATTGTTTTGTTTTATCTTAATGTTCAAGTGACTGCAATTATGTTAACTTAACGTTTGTATTTACCATTTTAACATTGCAAACTTATAAATACGGAGATATCTTTATCAAAATAAAGACTAATTTCATTGCTTAACATTAAACATAACGGTTGTTCTATCAAAGTGTCCCGTGTAACATGATGACACTTCTGACTGTTACGTTTTCAGTAATATCCTTTTAATGAAAAATTATGCATCCTTCCAGTAATTTAAGATGTGAGCCACTTCATTCTCATGTCCTACACATATTAATTTCTAACTTCCCTAGGAGCATGTCATGATCGACGCAATGGAATGCGATCGAGTCAAACTAATCTCTCTCGGCACATTTCCCACTTCTTTAATGCAATCAGACATTTGTTAATCAAGCATACTTATGCCGTTTCACAACTCAACGTTTGAACGTGGAATTGGCTTCTTTTAGTCTGATGTTATATTACCAACACAGTTTTTGAACTAATTTGCCATCTCGCATTAATCAATAACTTCTGAGCCATACGTGGGTGGATCGTATTGCATGTATGTGGATTGCTTTTCAGTGGTTCTATGATCATTAATACTGTTTTAAATTAATATTTAGTTTGGTACACTCTATTAGTCGACAATGTCATCGACACATAGTGATACAATATATAAATATTGCATCCCAGTGAGGGTGAGAGTGGATATTGTCAACCTGAGAAAAATAATGTCAGTCGAGGCGAATTTATGTTTTTATACCAGTTTTGATTTGTATTTGTTTATTGTCGTTTGGAACACCAAGCGTCTTACGATTGCCATAACTTCAACTGTATTTTAATAAGGGTCCACCGATTTCCAATTGCGCAAAAGGTTTCGTAATTAGAAAAACCCAAAACTTATTTTTATACTTCCCGAGACGTCACAATTGTGTGATAGTAAAATCGTGTACCTGTAAAAATTGCTTCACGCTAAGGGTATGGGCAATTTATACAGGAATGTAAACATGAGGTATAATACACTTTATTTCTCAATATGCTATAATTAATCTCATCATTGTTATTCACTTTTGTATCTACTTGTATCTGAATTGATTTTTTTCCTTTGTAGCGTCTCCTTTCATACCCGTTTTGTATTATCTCAAAAGTCAGACAATTCGGTTGACTTATTTACTCTACCCTTTGATTTTCAATTGGTAAGTCTTTGTCAATTTGGCCAACTCGTTTAGGTTATTCTTAGAGTTCAGTTACTTGAAACCAGGGACTTTCTTCCTTAATAATAATCCCATTTATCAAATTGACGTTCTGCACGAAGCTTAACTTTCAATTTCACATTTAAGTACTTTTTCCTTTTAGGGAAGTACAATATAAATTTGATAACACAATTTAAATGATACACGGTTTTTACTTTTTGCATCAGCTAATTCCAAAATGTGTAACCACACTTCATGTTCATCTCACAATCCTACAGTATAATAATCGGGGCAGCCATACGTTTTATGTATGAATCATGTTTGTGAAATTGTTGTTTTTGCGTACGATAAATAATACTGAAAGGAACTAACCCTCCAAAACACGGCAAAATTACACTACAAAACCGTTTATCTATTGAGGTGTTCATGTCATATAGCAATGTATATAACTATTATGTGCTGATTAAAAGTATATATTTGTTCACGGGTTCTTAAAAAGGTGATTGAATATGCGTAAAATGAATTATGAGTTAGCAACTCTTAATTCGACGCTCCAGTTTTGGGGTTTGGCCAGGCTGGCTAAAGCCGTTTATATCGTATCTATAAAGTTTTCATTCTCAAAATAAGTAAGTTATATAATATGATGCTTACTGTAGTAGCTTGGTCTGGAAGTCTGTATCACCTCGAGTAGGTAAATGCCGTAGGACCACACTGATCTGGCATTTACCAGTGGAGTGCGTGGTCCAGTGGTAGAGCGCCGCGCCGAACTTCTGATCGAGAGGTCGTGGGTTCGATCCTCAATCGCGGCCACGTTATTTATCCTTGAGCAAGATAATTAATCCACATTGCTTAGTACTGGTTCTACCCAGGAAGCCATCGAGAGTGATTAATCTAAGTTGCAAGAACTTGTTTCGCAATCGATGTAAAATAAATATGTTTAAAACGATCTGGCATTTACCTACGAGACTGTTAACAAATGCACAAACAAACATTCAGGGGATACAGTGTTTTGTATTCCATTGTAGGAAAATGAAGGTACTAGGTATATCATTATTGACAGGTATATAACAAATATATATACCTCGTCGTCAGTAGGTTTAAACACAGTGTATATCTGTTGCAAAATGTGCCTGTTGATGGCGGGGTAGTGACTTGAAGTACGATGATTGTGATTATCATATACTACATGATGAAGGCTATGTGTTACGTCATTGTCTCGATTTTTTTCCTTCCAATAAACTGAATTTAGTCTATAATACATATGTTTTAAAAAGGAATTAGATGGCCACAGCGAATATGTTTATAAACAAACCAATACACTACATTACAATACACTACAATACACTACAATACGCTACAATACAATACAATACAATACACTACAATACACTACAATACACTACAATACACTTCAATGCAATACAATACAATACAATACAATAATACAATACAATGCAATGCAATACAATACAATACAATACACTACAATACACTTCAATACAATACAATACAATACAATACAATATAATACAATACAATACAATACAATACAATACAATACAATACAATACAAATATTTTATTTCAGTCTCACCTTTAATATCTTTTATTCGATTTACATTCATTGTTCTTTTTCAGATAGTATATTACCAGATATATAACTATCTTCTGCATTACTAATGTTTCAGCAAGTACACAACATTAAACTTGCTTCTTTCGGTTCTCCAGGGCCCGTATTCATAAAGCAACTTAAGAAGAATATATTAAGTAAGTCAAAATTTAAGATTTTAGCATATTTTCAAATATCCTTATCTATCTCTCAGCGACACTACATAGCATCTATTTAAAGATGAATGTTTAGCTGTGGGGTTTATTAATTCATAGCATTATTACACATATAATGATAGAAAAAGATGTTTAAACAATTGATAAGTTTTGACGTAAGTTATGATATCGCTAAGAAGCTCTATGAATACGGACCCAGGTTATCACTGGCTTATACACATACTTACGATGTGGGATTGGAATAACACTATTTTATATGTTCGATATACCACTAGTTATATAAGTATGCAAATAAGCCTAGTATGCGCTGTCAAAAAAATCGATAATGACTATTATCCAATTCCTACGGTTTATGTCGGTTTCGCGTGTTAAAGAGACAGGCTAAATGCAATAAAAGTCGATATGTGAGTTATGTAATAAATACAATCTAACATTCGTTCTCATGCATTATTGAATTTATTAAACTCGTTAGCAAAAATGATATAATGCTCGGCAAGAGCCTCGCATTATATCATTTTGCCAACTCGTTTAATAAATTCAATAAATAATGAATGAGTACTCATGTAAGATCCTCATAAGAAATGCATCCATCGTATTTATTTCTTCCAAGCAAGGTGCCATTTAACCACTGAAAAACCCGAATGTACGTCTCATAATATATTTCAATTGTGTCGAGAGCTTCTGTCGAGAGCAGACAAACAAATACTATCTAATTTTAAAGTAGCTAGCCCGACAACAACAGCCACATTTTACAAAATATGTACACCGTTTCTAAACCTACTAACGACGAGGTGTATATATAACTTACATATTTTGAGAATCTAAACTATATAGAGATAATATAAATGGCTTTAACCAGCCTAGCCAAACCTCAAAACTGGTGAGTCGATTTAAGAGGTACCAACTCATTTTACACATATTCACTCACGGGTATCTTAATAACCTGTCAATAAACCTATACTTTTAATCGGCACATATACATTTTTATAAAACCTGAACACCTGGATAGAGTCTTGATTAACGGTTATGTAGTGTAATTTTGCCGTTATTTGGCGGGTTAGTTTCTTTAAAAACAACTTGCATGGTGTCTGTCATTAGCATTTGTGTATGTAATGATGATTTGTCATCTTTATCTGAAGACATTAGAGACAATGCCAACATAAGTATAAAATGTTTTACTATAATGAGTTTTGAAAAACTGCTTCGTTATTAGTTTTAAATGTTGAAATGTTTATATCTACATATCACGTCTCAGAGATACGTCTATAGAGAATAAAATCGTATCTAATTAGAATTGGCAAACCATTTCTGATAGAATTTTTAAATCTACAAATCACGTTTCAGAGATGTATCGATAGAGAAAGAAAATCATCTCTCTTCGCTAAGTACATTAATAATTAACCGTTATCTACCTATACATTAGCCTCGGTCACCCGGCCCGTTTCTGATTTCTTCGTTACGCTATGCTACACGGATCCAGAACCAGATCTCTGCAAGTAAGACATATGCATAATACGGTCTTGGCAGGCCGAGACTACCTATACAGTCCAGCATTTTGTGCCAGATTTTTGAGTTTTCTCCAGTTTCAAGAATCTGATTAACATCCTACTGTAAATAAGGCGTTTAAGTATAACAACTTTCACAGCAAGGGGTCATCATAAATGAGGGGCTAGAAATGACAAGCAGGAGTATTAGATTGCACAGAGATTACACACATGGGTCGGTTTTATTAACAAAGTATTGCTTTAAAGTTTTATTACGGGTTTTCACTTGTGTTCTAGTAAAATTAACATATTTGTGCAATGTTATCTAAACTATTACTAATATATCTTTATATTGTTTAATTGAAGTTTAAAAGAAATACATATATACATGTACACAGTATAGGAACTGTGCACATACCTGGTTATTATTATGTATGTGAACCGCAATTCTCGAGAAATCGGTGTATAAATAAACCTCTGTAACCTATTGCTGTATACATAGCATTTCGATTGGGTATATCAGTTTCCTCAAGTGGTGGTCAGAGCAACAGGGGTGATGATTTGTGGCTGATAAGCCAGAGCATAGAAGTCAGCCGAATTTTGGGATAAATGCTAGACTGTATGCATACACTAATGCTAACTGCAAACACTACCACTTCTTGTAATACACTTATTGTATTATGACTGGTTAATCGGTATGATTTGGTGCACGTTATGCAGTTCAGAAGAGAACACGTCGGAAACATAATCACGTGTCTCCGGAACGACAGTCGATTATCATGATTATATAATGAGCATATTACTGTTTGATATTACTTCAAAATTATATTAAAGTGAATACGGACAGACTTGCCCGTTTGAGATTGTATTCGATTTAAACTAACGTGTAACAAGACATGACTTTAAAAAATAGAGTGATCTTCCCTTGACAAATTAGAGTTACCTCCCCTGAAATAAAACGAGTCACTTCACTTGGAAAAATATCGTAAAGTTTCTGGTGGTTTTGAGGCTCGATATGTTTTATGTTTCAACTTATAAGGCTTGATTGTTGTTTTAGTTTTAGTTTTAAGAGCATTATCAAAGCATAGGACGTCACTCAAAGTTATCACATTTTATTTTGAACCACTGTGAGTTGCGCTTCGCGTTTTCTACAATGTATGACCTCTATTTCGATTAGATTGCAAAAACGCAATCCTTCAATGACATCATCTCTCCAGTTATGTCTCAGACAATGCCGGAAATGAGTGTGTCACAGGAAGGCAGACGCAGTTAATTGAAGATGTTAATTATACAATAAGATTGTGCTGGATGGCTTTTAGGAGATATGTCGAAAAGCCACTAAAAGGCTTTACATAATATACCTCTTCAGTGTAGAAAACTTATAAATCATATTAGTGTATATAATAAAACATTTCGTAGGCATGACGCAATAGTTAAGTATGTACCTATTACTATAGAATATATCTTAATAAACTTGCAAATTGATGAAACACTGATTAGAAGGAAAGAAACTAGTTTTTCTTCTTTGTTTTTGCTTTACAAATTGTTGATAGTAGTAAGATCAATAACTGAATATGACGTTTATTTTACGCAACAGTCTGAAGTAACATATAGTATACTTTCAATGTGGGTAAACCTATCTGTAGTATGGTCGCTGACATTTCCTTTGTATTCAAAAAGATGTACTCGAACTACCGGTTATCGGAAGTTAGAGTATGGCAAACAGATGAAATGGACATGCTACAAAACAAATAGCGTATGGTCTCCATGGTTACGCCCATCTCGATGTTTAAATTAACCAACACGAAGAGACCATATTCTCTGTCTATTACTTAAAGATTAAATAGTTTTGCAAGTTGTACATATGAACGGCAATATAGAACGTATAAGGAAAATAATTTAACTTACGTGCGGTTGTTAAATTTTTCTATAGACATCCTTCTCTGCCATGTCTAAACGACGTGAGTATTTGTAAATCTGATTTGAATGTTGAACATTATGTCTGTTTGCGGATTATATACATACATTGTTACATTAAGTTATCAATGCTTATAATAAGAAAGACCGCACTATATGTAACACATAATGTCAAAATATTGACATGTGCATCTTTTTGAAACGGTCACTAGCAACACAGTTTTGAACATATTTGCATGGCATTATAGTATAATGTTTCATCAAACCTACTTACTAAGTTGTCTGCATGCTGCATGCATAGTCAGAACTATACAGTGAGCTATACGTGTTTAAAATATGTCTCAACATAGATAAATTATACGCGTATCATATTCTCTATGTGGGCACGTGACAGTACAGTGGGATGGGGGATGTGGTGAGGTGGGGGGTGGGGGCGGTGGGGGGAGGGGGGGCAGGGGGGCTGGTATAAAATCACTAAGGTTAAACATCTTAATTTAAAATGAAAGGAAAATGTCTATTTAGTTTCTGATTTTTAGATTTACCCTTTTAGTTATAATATAGGACAATTTCTTTAGCAAAGTATTGTCCTATAACTGTGATTTCTGTAATGGTGTTTTTTTGCAACAACATTTACATGATTTCATCGTATCCCTAGAAGTGCAAAACTTTAACAAGTTAACTTTATTTGATGATTACATTTTATCTTTCTTCCCTACCATTTATTATTACAGGAACTATTTATATCTCAATTTATTTTGACAGTATGATTCATTGGGGTAGTAAAGAATCATTTTTTTTCTAAGAAGCGTTGCACCTAGCGATACATTTTGCATGGGAAAATGCTCCAAATCATTTCACCGCTGCATACATGTATGCTTGCATGATATATTTTCAAGCCCGGAAAATATTAAAATAATCTGAAAGACAAAAGCTGAGAAAATTGCATTTAAAGAGAAAATGATTCTTTACTACCGATGATTCTATACTCCCCAATGCACTGTATCAGTAAATAACATCTTGACAACGTGATTGTCGAAAATAAATAGAGAATATTGAATCTGTATTTTCATATCACACACTGCATCAGGCCTCAGACGACATATCAGATAAATTTGCTCTGACTTCTGCCAAGTAATTGAGTACCTTCTTTGTGGCTTTCTATACTATTGTTCTTCTGTATTTATATATACTCGAGCATTTTTGTGTTTTACTTATATTATCTATAAATGCTGTCTTGATGGTTAGAGAATAGTTCATGGCGGGGATCTTTTTATTTACACGGTCAACAAAATAAGAATAAACTGTTATATATAGATTTTCCAGTCGCTATAGTACCAACAATAACGTGCCTTGGGAGACTGATAACAATAAATATAACGCGCAAGAGAAACAATTACCGTCATTTATATTTCAGACAGTGGAATATCCCATTTTAATTAAGACACAATGAATACATGTGCACTAGCTCCTCCTTGATAAATGAAGGTTATTTAAATTGAAGATAGTTTTTTTCAACAAAAAGACTCATGTGAATGTTTTCTAGGCTTTATATAGATGATCAGGTATGTGTTATACTTATATTGCCTATTGGTACTGCCTTGTTTGTGAGAGATTATAACCTGGTGGGGATTTCTTTATTTACACTGTATCGTTTTATTGGAATGACAAAGGGATAAGAGTGATGTTTGGTACACCCTAGAGCCTAGTTTAAAACCCCAGCGGCCTTTTGGCCAGTGACCGTTCGTTCCAAGGCAGTGGCCTTAGTGTCAATCGTTTATGTGTTTGATGTCATATCATGCATTTTATTCATCTTTGTAATTATTGCTTGTTCCTGTGCGTGTTTTTGGTTGACTGTGGTCCTTGAATGCGACATTTCCTGTTCGACTTTTATATCTACTTTCATGTGAATGTTAATGTTCTTAGAGGTACTCATCTCTTTTAATCTCGGCCTGTCAAGACAGTATCAGGCATATGTTTTACATGCATATATCGGTCTGGGCAGATAAGGCCGATTAGTATTCGCACGTTTTTTCACGCACATAAAGTCGACGTTTGCGTTACATCATCTTGTAAATAAACGTACAACGTCAATAATGGATGCGAAAAGCTACACGTTTTGACGCCACTTGCTGCTTCTTATATGTTAAAAATAAGAAATGAATATCAAATTAACTTGAACATATGTTTTTTGAAAGTATCATAGAATCTCCCAAAGCATCGCCAAAATCGCCCCCAACGTGAGGGGCGATTTCAAACGTCCCTTTTTCACCAGGCCCTGGTACTGAATCCGCGTAGCATAGTGTAGCAACGCAATCAGAAGCGGACCGGTTGACCCAGGCTAATTCATCTCTATACTATTCAAGTTAAAAATAATGCGTTTGCAAACACTGAACAGAAATTGTCGTATTCACAGAACGCAGTGATGTTGTTGCCAAGTTAAAGTACAGGATTGTCGTCTGTTCAAGATGTGTTACAGATACCTTTATCTACAGCCTCCATGCTGAACAAACGTTAGCGAAGAGAAAGATGCATTCTGCTGATGTTGAGTTTCTGTAAAGAATTATGCTATATATCTCACATCTGGCGCGCACTTGTCTGGCCATCTGTTTTGTTTGAGGTAGTGCAGTTGCCACACAAATTCAACAATCGGCACATTTAATTAGAACAAACTAGTATTAAGTCGATTCTCACCTATTTCAATTCAATGGAATTAGTTTACGCAACTATATTTTCATTTCGCAACGAGACAATTCAAGACAATTCTAGCAATGCCATGTATATGACTATAAGAGCTGTAGCTCAGAATGAGAGAGACAAAGTTAATTGAAAATGTTATACTGTATGATTGTATCACAGAGCCGCAATAATCTGTTATTGAACAGGCAAGTCACAGCGGTTGAATTATGTTCTCCTTGAGATTGCCTTAAGCTTGATACGTCCACCATCTAATAAGGTATGGCTACAGAGAAGAGTTTTCTCTCTAGGTGACATGTACAATAAAATCAAGCCAATGAAAGCTCATTACCTCATTGTCCAATAGATGGACACTGTAACGTTCATCAGAATGAGGAATGAACATGAATTCCATTAAACGTTATCCCTTTCTTGTAAACTTTAAAGGCAAAATAAGTTTAATCTATAACGGGGAGGCTGATGCATACTTAGTGTATAACATGACTGCCATAAACTTATTATTTTCCGCGATTTTTCTTTTCGTTAATAGTGATTATTGAATAAAAAACCGTCTATTTATAACTAAATATGCAACTAAAATGGTATGGCGTCTCCTTGGCCGAATGGTTAACGACGTTGCGTTGTAAACCTTCGCCTCTCACCGCCGCGGGTTCGAATCCCACTGGGAGCTCGACTTGTAACTTGAAGATGTGTCGATTCTTACGGATGGCGGGAGGTGTACAGTACTGGTTCTACCCAGAAAAAGTGGGTGGTATGCCTCCATCACAAAAAAATCGACCGTCGTATATAACCTTACAACTGTTGAAAATGACGTAAAACACCATACAAAATACAAAGCAACTAAAATGAGACATATTTATATATTTGTTATATAAAAACATAGGTGATTTATAAACATTCGGTTGAATATGTTTTGCAACTATTCGTCGTAATTTATAATAGTATTTTACTCCACATAGCTAGTACATGCATGCATTTAATATTTAATATTATAAAGATGAGTATAGCTTTTAGAAAATTCAAATCTACCGCCAATCCTTTGAACTTTGTTTTGGCTATATTTGCATTAATATCGAGTATTGTATGCCTTTAACATGTTTTAGCTCTTCTCGTATTTCACTTGAAAGTTGTTACTGCTAATCATTTTGTGCAGCCAAATGAAAAAGTCATCTACGGAGACCTCACACCACATTATATTCTCTCGCACGGATATTGATTCGTGCACATTTGCAACCCCAAATGAACGCTAAAGATAATTTTATAATAAATTGCCTTTCAATCACAACTGAATATATTGAATGATTGTGTTATAGTGTCAGCTTAAAGTTCTCCAGCCATGTTTTGTTTCATGAACATGTTTATGTTTATGTTGAGTTAAATCGAAAAATACACAACAATAAATATTTACAATTCACACATTGCCATATCTGTGAAAAACGAGAATAAGATTTTATTTGATGACGTAGAAAGCTTTGAACAGGTAAATTAATCCACAGGTAAATGTATTTATCAATAATCTGGCAATAGTTGTGCAGCTATACCATTCAGATTTACCTAATTTTTCCACGCAGTGGTAAAAGTAATATCTACGTCATGTAAATAATACTTATTTTTACATACAACTTAGTAGCGGTTTTAAATATATGTTTCTCTTCGGGACTATCAAGAAATGTTCATATGACGTTTAAGAGTTAAATTTGTTAATTGATAATACTACAAAAAGGGTGGCCATTCATCTTTAAAGGTTCACACGGTAAAATGTTGATTGTTTCTAAACCTCGGGGCGTCCCTTAGTGTTTCTAAACCTCGGGGGTGGGGGGTCCCTTAGTGTTTCTTTCTATATGACCTGTCTTATTTCAAATCTGTATAAAAAAAATAATGTTCAAAGCAAATTATGTTTACATATAACTTTTGAATGGTTATATTGCACCAATAACCTATTAAAAGGACACATGACAATTTTGAGTTGTATTTGAACATTTAAATTTGCTCCTTGATTTAGTTATCCTGTGTCGTTTTGACTTTAAAACTGCTTGCATATAATTTAATAAAAAAATTGAAATTTCAATATTCTTCACTATTTTACCAAATTTTTAAATATATTATTGGTGCAATATTATAAAAAGTTATTAATATGTATAATTTGCTTTGAACTATTCTAACAATCAATATTAAGGATTGAAAAAATGCAAGTTAAGAGAAAAGCTAACGCGACGCCGTATGTCCCTTTAAGGCTAATACAGACTACTTATTATCCCTTTTATTTACTTATATGCTGGCACATTTAAAGTCAAAATGATACTGGATTAATAAATCTTGTTATAATTATGTTTGATGTCTGATAATCAATTCTCTAGGTTGCCGAGTATCCCTTTAGCAAACCCCAATGAATCATAAATTCAAAACTGTTGATACATAGATTAAGCAATATTTCCCCAAAGAATAAACCATTTTCAAAATTGAAACTTATTTTTGAGAAAAGTTTTCCGCCTATCACAAATAATGATGGGAAGCATCTCTATACTTCTCTAAGGGACATATGATGAATGCTTTATTAAAGAAAGACGCAAAAGTTCAATGACAGCCATCATATAGAACAAACGAAACAAAATGTATATTTCTAACGCTTGACAAAACTCCTGCAATTCGATCTGTTGACCTTCAAAAATGTGCGACTCCTGCTCCCATTCCATTTTGTTTATTTCGCTCTTCGGGGCATATAATTGTAAAAGACTGGGACCATACGCCTCTGGACATGGAATAATGGCAGTAAATATAGCATGTCCATCGCCATATGCATGCCATCTTCGGGATGGTTAAAATTCTGTACTATTGATTTTATGAATATTGGGGCGTGAACGGTAGCAAGCATATTTCACTACCGTTCATGAAAAGTTTTTAATCAAATCGAGACTACAATATTTCGTATTTATCGTGTTCGGCCGTTTACAAAGGTCCACTCTCATACTCTTTTAATTAGTGCATAACCCGTCGCAAATCCAGTCATGTGTCGTTGAATCTTCAAAATCGTGACGTCATTTAGTTTTATTTGAACGCGTTTGTGAGAAAAACTGTCAAACAATACTGAAATGGGTTAGAAACAGGTTAACCGGTATTGAAATGTTGACTTTTTCGACAGTATATCATTTGGTAATCGGTAGCAAATCGTTTTTAACGGCTCCGCTAACTCGTCACCACATAAGCAAAAGTTGAGACCAAACAACTGATATACTATCGCAAAATTAAATAAAATACAGTTGACCCTAAAATATATATCCAGAAACAGAACAACTGATGAGCATCACAGTCTTGTTATTTGGTTTCGTGGCGAATGTGACTGTAACCGGGTACAGTCAATGGTGAATAATCGATTCCTAACCGTATGTCCTCGATAGCTCAGTGGTTAGCACAGTTACGGTAAACCAGAGACCCTGGGTTCGAGTTCCGGTTGAGGAACGATTTGATCACCACCTGTTATATTTGGGGGCTCGTCCGGGATCCAGGACCGTGTCTGTTAGCATAAAACAGTATGCAAATAAGTCTGACAGCCGGCCTGGAATTAACTCCACTAGGAATTCAGGGACGAATTTCAATCCGGTGTGGGTGTATGTAACCGGGTACAGGTCAATGGTGAATAATCGATTCCTAACCGTATGTCCTCGATAGCTCAGTGGTTAGAGCACTGGTACGGTAAACCAGAGACCCTGTGTTCGAGTCCCAGTTGAGGAACGATTTGTTCACCACCTGTTATATGACTATACTACTGTACAACACCCCAATACAGTACACCATTAATACAAGAACAGCTCTACACGTAACTCTTTCATTTATAATCATGTTTATGGCCATTATCACTATAAAACACCTCCCGCACCTCTAAACGTTTAGGTACTACTATTATGCACATGTAAGTTGACTAAATAGTCATCATCAGTGTAGAAAGCACATCAAACACCATTAAAATAGAACAACGATGTGCACCTCTCTATTGCGGTATAATCAAGTTTAATGGTCTTTATAACTAAAGAAAACACGCATGCACACAACTGCAGTAGCGGAATATTCGCAGTTGTATATTTAGGTTTAATGGCCACCAAAGAACAAATGAAATGACACCGTCGACTCAAGTTTTCTTTTTAATCACACTTCTCTAAGAAAACACACGCATAAACAACCCTAACATAATCAAATATAATGGCCAGTATATACACACCAACGAACCATTAAAAAAACATATGCCTTACGCAACACATTTTGTGTGCTGAGTCTTAATATTAGGATTTTTATCCCATCAGTAAACACATCGACATAGGACATTTAGCACAACATCAAACTAAGCAAAACGAACAAATTGCATTTGGATGTTTTTGTCTTTAAAAGGAACTATACAATATTCTATATTTGTTTCTATTCCTAGAATTAATTGTGACTGAGAAGGGGTAAAAATGGTCCGAAAGGAACCACAGCATCACAACGCAGTGACACCGTAGATCCGCACGGTACTAAAACTAAACAACTTAATTATCCCAGCAAAGTATAGTCATACAAAACATAAAGAGTGTTGAAGTATCCGATCTTTAAAATAGATGAATGCTCTTGAATACTGTTATTATAACAACTTCAGTATGTGTTTAATGGGGTTAGAGACTTATTTAGAAAGTCTACAGTGCACAATCAAAGTGTAGACCTATCCTTATTAATGCTGTGAATTTAATTTTCGGTTTTGATAAATATGAGACTGCTTAATGGAAAAAAACAGCAGTAAAACTCTATTGGCCATTATCTCTTATTCTCTATTTGAATAAATCGATATTTTCTCTCAGTTAAACTGTCAATAACACTTTTTGATAGACCTCTTTGCAAAATACAAGTATTAAGTGTCTGGATCCTGAATATTGAAGTAAATACACCAAAAAACAAATACAATGACATTTAGGCCTTGAGCCAAACATTTCGATATTGTTACCAACTCAGGTGGCAAATTCTACCATTATTTTTTGGAAAGAGCAATGTCTGTAGATGTCATTTATCCATGATAACGGGTAGCTTATATAGTTTATTTCGAACAATAATAGGTTTATCATTGTAGACCTGGCATGCCATTTTGGATGTTCATTTTTTTGCAAATTATTAGTTTTTGAAAATTGATAATACACTTTTGAAATATGCAGTTAAGTTTATAATTCATATTAGTTTAATACAGAATAAAAAAAGCTTTGTTTTAGCATTGCATATATACGGTCAGCAAGCCATAAAAGAGGATACAGGCATCGAACAGGAAGTGTAAGTCTTCCTCAGAATAATTTCAACATAAGCTATTGTTTTAATTGTCTGATATATACATATATTGCACAAAAGACACAAACAGTCCAACGGATTCTAGATACGGAATATGCGAGTGTTTCCGCTTTTTATAAGTCCATTTTCAGGTGTATGCGTTATGATTAAGACATTTTGAATATGTATAACACATTAAGACACGAAGCAATAGTTAATGCCAATGACAAGACGACTATAATAATAAACGGGTTTACGCATTGCCTTAAACTGTCCCTCATTTATTTCATTATTAGTATTTACTTAATTTTTGTTGTTGACAAAATGTATACTTACTTCTATGGTGATGCGATTTATAAACTTCGTAATACTATCTTTGTTAAACTTGTTAAAAGGTTTATCAAAAGAGGTTATGACCCTATCATTTTGCAACGCACTGCATGCTTGGTGGTGGACCCAGTTACAGTTCGCCACTATGCTTTTCTCTTTTATTGTACCATGACTAGACAGGCTGTGGACCCTTTGATGACGTCTACCTAAAGCCCAAAAGAACGATGACTTTTGATGTTATTTCTGCAATCTTGTCTTGTCGTGCCCTCTGTGGTTTATTCTCTTGTTGATCTGGTTTCTGCCGAGTCACTGAGTACCTTCTCCGTGGCTTTCTAGGCTTGTTTGTACTTATATATACACGAGAATCCTTGTATTTTACTTTTATTATCTATTAATGCTGCTTGTTGGTTAGAGAATAGTTCATGGTTGAATTTCTTTATTTACACTGTCCCATTTTATTGGGATGACAGTAGGGTAATTGTGAGGTTTGGTGCACTCTAGAACCTGGTTTAAACCCCAAGCGGCGTTTTGTACCATTGACCGTTTCAAGGCGGTAGCTCTAGCGTCAACCTTTTTTTGTGTGTTTGTGACGTCATATGCCTTTGTTCCTTATTAACATTGCCAATCATGTTTGTCTTTTTGCGTGTTTTGGGGTTTAATGTGTTCTATGCATTTCCTATTCGACTTTTAGACTTATTTTTACCTTAATTTTGTCGGTGAAGTTATTGAAAATGCACTTAAAAAGAAACATAATTGGATAAATTGGATATTGTTTAACGGATGATTATCAACACATCATGTGTTACTAAAACCCGCCCCAGAGAGAGAGAGAGAGGTGTCATACGTAGTAATCCGGGTCCTGCCATAATCTTAATAACAAATAGATTACTATAGTTCTTTAACTTGAAACCTTTTGAGACAGTCTCCGATACACATGACCGTTCAGTTGACGTCCTCATCAGACGTACGAGACTTCCTCTGTCTTTACGAGGAAAAGTGTCATCGACGAAACCCACTGGCGCCGGCGAGTCTTGAACCCGGGTTCTCCGGATTTCTAGTCCACCGTGCTATCCACTGGTTCACAGGCTGCGTGCACTCAAGGAGGGTGACTGCATTGAAATTCATACAACTAAAATGCAAAACTTCATTATTTCAATGATACGGTTATATCCAAAAGGCTGGGGTTCACAACAGTCATTCTTTTCTAGCAAATCTGTGTATGTGTGTGTTGTTCTAAGGAGTATACTCCCTCCGCCAGTGTACCAAGAGAAGAATCTCTCAATGACAATGGTATTATGCATGGATTGTCTCGCGTTGCAGCATGTCTGTAAGCCTTATATATGCCCATCCCATTGCTACGTTTTGATTGGTAATATCAATTAATTGCAAAGTCTTTGGGATAATAAAAGACAATAATGCTCATATCTCGTTTAAATTATATGATTATTTAAAATTATAATATCTAATAAGCATAAAATATAACATTGAAGTTATTTTAAAACATCAACAACAACAACAAAAAACAAACAAAAAAACTCTTACACATAAGGATCGGTACCCAGGATATCATGATAGTACACATTTGAATACTCAGACAACTTTGCCTGAAATATCGGTACTATTACAATAATATGGTTTTATTGACAGTACTTTGTTCGAATTAAGGGTGCACATTTGTAAAACACACAGCTCAAAATTACCAATATAAGCTATTTAAATCCTGAAAAGGCAGGTAGGTGCATGAACTTCTGTCTGTCCTTAGATCTTTTGGTCGTATCTTAGATTTGTTTTCTCTTAGGCTGCAACTGCTTTTGGTTATTCATTAAAATTATGGATACATTATGAGGTGTTTCTAATTAAGTAATTTTATATATATTTGCAAAAACATTTAAAGTTTATTCTTTGCTATTTTTCCTGGGTGTTGACTTTATTGTTAAAGATTACCTTTTAATTATATATACCTTTATTTACAAAGTTTTGTCAAGAAGGTATAATAGCGAGGTTGTGTACACATGACATCAATTTAAGTTAACCAATAAGGTCGTATTGTCTACTGACCGTTCCATGTCGATTACCCTGTATATACCACTCTTTATGTTTGTATATTGTCCCAGTCCTTGAGTATTTAATTTGATTTTGTTGATTTAGTTTGTTGTACAGTGTTAACCTACGGTGCAACTGCGTTTGAGTGCTGTGGTTGATATAGGACTATTTCTCTCATTTTAGCATGTTTAGGTATAAAATGCTGACATAGATGCTGACACTGCTTCTGACAAAGCTGCAGTAGTCAATGTATTTTACCCAATGTCAAGTGAATACCAAATTGGTACATAAACAGTGTTTTGCCATGACAATGTCGCGATCTCTTTTGTGGTTTTAGTTGGTGGATATATAAAATGTGCGACATGTAAACATCTTTAAAATTTACATTTACTTCCGATAAAAGTTTCAATTTCTCCAATTAGTTTAGGTCTTTATAATGCTATATCTCATCAAAAATCCCATTCTTAATAAATATCGCTGTTCTTAAACCTAAGTCTGAAGTGATTTTATAAAATAAATATACAACTGCAAGTCATACACAAAAGGCCAAAGGGCCTCGCTTCAAAGTGCTCACATGTATAAGAAACAATTACAATAGCAATCTCCTAATATTACTATGTAAACCTGTGACTGGAATAATTTTACCCAAGTATCACCATTTGAACAACTAGTTTAAGCATAAGCTTATACTACATGCAACATATAGACACTTAGCTCGTGTAGATTTAGAGATTTTTTAAAGGCTTTTCTTTAATGGCTTTACTCAATGTAATATTGTGACCCACACGTCTAGTTCTGATAGTTTCATAGAATATTGTTTTTAAAGACGTTTATATATAACTCTATGCAAATATGTGACTCCTGGTGTGTAGCCAAATATGACCCCCGTGTCACCATTTCAGCAAATTTGGTAGAGGACTATAAGCTTATTCTACATGCAAAATATAAGAAGTCTAGCTATTGTAGTTTCAGAAAAGGTTTGTTTTTCAAAGATTGTCCTATATAACTCCATGTAAAGATGGGACCACAGGGTCACCATTTTAAAAATTATTTTGTATAGGGTCATAAGTTTATGCCACATGCCAAATATAAACCTCTAGCACATAACGTTTCAGAGAAAACGATTTTTTAAAGAAACATGATTTTGATTTAAAAGGGGGAGATAACTCTAATAACTAATAACAGGAAAAAGCTATTCTTTTGGCACTTCTATCATGGATTTGTTTTCTCTACAATATACTCCATTACATGGTACCAGTAAGAGTTTGCCACCTGATATAGTAGCGAAAAATTGTCTGGCTCACGGTATAATTGTCTCAGGTTTTCTTTTTAATCACACTAACTCGGCACCTTCTCTATTGCAAAGCAAATATGTCCATCGATCCATTAAAAAAACTTTAATCGACCAATTTACACAATCATGGAGGGCAGACCTACAAAATTCGTCCAAAGGGCGTAATTATAACCTATTCAAAGACGACCTTTTATTTGAACCATATCTAAAGTTACCGAGAAACTACTATATTAATGTATTCAAATTCCGAACAACTAACCATAGATTTCCTGTCGAAACTGGTAGGTTTGAGAATATCCCGTACAACTTAAGGCGCTGTACTCTGTGTGACTCTGATATTGGCGACGAATTTCACTATCTCTTAAAGTGCCCTCATTTCGACCCTCAGCGTAAAAAGTACATTCCACGGTATTTTTACCGTCACGCTAATGTTATAAAATTTAAGGAGCTTCTTACTCATTCGTCAACCAAAATACAAATCAATCTATGTGTCTTTGTCCGAATTATATTACAAACTGTTAAACAATAAGTATATAAATATATATATTTACATGCTTCACATTTGAAGCTGCAATGTTATTCCATGCAACTGTTATCCCCCTAACTTTTCCCACCATATCAAGTGGGGTTTGTGTTATCCTTTTTAATTCAAACTTAGTAATTGTATAATTTGTTGTATGCATAATAATTCTCTCATGTTGTAACTCATGTTGCCTGAGATTGTACATAATAAAAGATTGTTCTGTTCTGTTCTGTTCTGTTCTAAGAAAACAAAACACGCATAAGCAACCCTAATAGAATCACATATAATGGCCAGCATTAGAATTGGCAATTTGGCACACACCAACGAACCATTGACATTTACCACATCAGTAAACACTGACACAGGGTATTTACCACTTACCACACCAGTAAACACCGACACAGGACATTTACCACATCAATTAACACTAACACAGGGTATTTACCACTTACTACATCAGTAAACACCGACACAGGACATTTACCACATCAGTAAACACTGACACAGGGTATTTACCACTTACCACATCAGTAAACACCGACACAGGACATTTACCACATTAGTTAACACCGACACAGGACATTTACCACATCAGTAAACATCGACACAGGACATTTACCACATCAGTAAACTTAACAAAACGGACACATTGCACGTCGATGTTTTTGTCTTTAATAGAAACTATACAATATGTAATAGACAGAGTCTGGTCTCAGACGTAGCCCATCGAGGTGTTTAAATAACCAACGTGCTGAGACAGACTCTATCTTTTTTGTAGCATGGTGTACTTAGTAACACTGTGACGTCATAGTGACCGTACTCTAAATCTATATATCTGGTAGTTGTAGTACGGTATAGCCACGCCCCTTTAGTTACCCTAAATTAAACGATTTAATGCTCTGCATTCATCAAAGGAAATGTCACTGACGATGCTACAATCTATATTTTTTTCTATTCCTTTAATTAATTGTGACTGAGAAGCGGGAAAATGATCATTAAGGAACCACACATCAGCACAACGCAGTGGCACCATATGTCTAAAAACTTAAGTATCCGAGAAAAAATAGTCAATACCCAGGAAAATACAAAAACATAAAGAGTATTGAAGTATCCGATCTTTAAAAAAAATGATAATATACTTGAATACTTTTATTAAGCGAACTTGAGTATGTGTTTAATCGGGTTAGAGACTTCTTTAGAAGGTCAACAGTGCAGAATCAAAAGTGTGGACCTTTCCTTATTAATGCTGTGAATTTAATTTCGGTTTTGATAAATATGACAACAAACGGATAACGAAGTATCAAAGTGGATTCCGGCGCCAAGGAGCACAATAGACAACCTCATTCGATTTGAATTATTTATGAGGGAAGCTTTCGTAAAGAAAGAACATCTAGTCGCTGAATTATTTCACTTGGAGTAAGCGTATGATACTGCATGGAAGTACGGTATCATGAATGATCTTGGTGACCTTGGTCTTAGAGGCCGATTACCAATTTTTATAGAGAATTTCTTAGATGATAGACAGTTTCGTGTCCGAATGGGTTCAAACGTCTCTGACATTTATTAACAGGAGATGGGTGTGCCACAGGGCGGGCAGCATACTCTCTGTCACCCTTTTTACTATTACAATTAATAGTATAATTAAATGCATCAATCCTGGTGTGGATTGCTCTCTATATGTTGACGACTTTGTTATATGTTACCGTGCAAAAAACATGAACACTACTGAGAGACAACTTCAACAATGTCACAATAGTGGAGCGCGGTGGTCTAGTGGTAGAGCGTTGGACCCATGATCCAAAAGTCGTGGGTTCGATTCCCGTCATTGCCATATGCGTTGTGTCCCTGAGCAAGACACTTTATCTGCATTGCTTAGTACTGGTTCTACCCAGGAAGACATCGAGAGTGATTCAAATAAGTTCATAGAGCTTTCGTTACAATCGATGTAAAATAAATAAGTTTAAACTAATGTCACAATAAACTTCAAATTTTCTAAATCTAAAACTAATTGTATGCACTTTTGTCAACTACCTAAACATCATGAAGACCCTCACCTAACACTGGATGGGTCACCATTACCAGTATTGGATGAGACAAAATTATTTGGTCTTATTTGTGACATTAAGTTAACGTTTATACCACACCTTAAATACTTGTAGGCCAAGTGCCTTAAATCTCTTAATTTATTTAAAGTTGTTGCAAACAGTAATAGGTGAGCAGATCTTAAAGTACTTTTACAACTGTATAGATCTCTTATAAGATTCAAGCTGGACTACGGCTCAATAGTATATGGATCGACTCGCATGCCATACATGCAGATGCTCCAACCTATACATAATCAAGGATTACGAAAGTCTATATGTTGAAGCTAATGAACCATCACTATCTCAAGGCAGGACAAATTAGCCCTCAATATGCCATTAAATTACAATCTAACCATTCAAACCCAACGTTCGATACTGTTTGAAATCCTAGTTAAGAACCTCCTGTCGATCGAAAACCGAAGGCCATTCGACCATTTGGTTTTCGTATTCAACCAAAATTAAGAGACACTGATATTTACCTAAATTTGATTACCAAGTACAAAGTACTACAAATTCCACCGTGGACTTTGAAAACACCAACAATTATTTTTGATCTTTGTAATAGTAAGAAATCCAGCCTACTGTCTTTCAAAGCAAATGTAATGAAATTAAATCGAAATTAATTTTCAGCATAATTATATACACAGATGGTTCTAAAGATGGAGATAAGGTAGCTGCAGCAGCTGTTGTTCACAAACACAGCAGAAAGAGCCGCCTGTCTGACAAGTCCTGTCTTTTCATCTGAACCTATGTCAATTGAACTTGCCTTAAACTATATTCAGGAATCTGACGATGACCATTTTGTAATATTCTCTGATTTCCTTTTATCTCTTCAAGCCCTGGGTAATATGAAACATGATAAGCCAGTTGTGCTTCAACTTTTAGAAAAGTACAATTCTCTTATGGTTGATAATGCTATTATTTTCTGCTGGCTTCCAAGCCATGTAGGAATATATGGTATTGATAGGGCTGATAGTGCTGCTAAAACAGCATTAGGTTTACATATATCTAATGCCAAATTGCCTTATGCTGATTTTAAAAGTTGTATTAATACATATATTCGTAACTCTTGGCAATCCGCTTGGGATTTGTCAGTGAACAATAAACTCCATTCAATTAAACCGTTACTCGGAGAATGGCGTTCTTCTAGTAGACCCATTCGTCGAAAGAAGTTGTTCTAGCCCGGTGAAGGATCGGGCATACACGTTATACTCATTCATACTTATTACAAGGTGGGCAATTACCAGAATGTATACCCTGTTTTGCGCCGTTAATGGTCAAACATATCTTGTTGGAATGTGTAGAATTTGATCCTGTGCGTCAAAGATACTACAATGTTAATATTATAAAAGAGTTATTTGATACTATTGATTTTAGTCTTGTTTAGTTTTCACACATTAACACATTTATTCGTAATTCTTGAAATGCCGCTTGGGATTTGTCAGTTAACAATAAACACCATTCAATTAAACCATTACTCGGGGAATGGCGTCCTTCTATTAGACCCATTCGTCGAGAAGAAGTTGTCATAGCCCGGTGCAGGAGAGGGCATACACATTATACTCATTCATATTTATTACAAGGTGAACTATTACCAGAATGTATACCGTGCTTTGCATCGTAAACGGTCAAACACATCTTGTTTTAGATTTCCTGAAAGAAATCAGTCTATATAAATCATTTTAATATGTTCTTATATATATACTGTATTTACTTGTTTATATACCCGTTGACGGGCATTTGTTGATTTGCATATATAGCTTATACTACCATATCATCCCTTATTTGTAAATAGTTATCTTTATATATTTACATTATTTTTTAAGTACTTCTTCATTTCTTCATCTTTCATCAGTTTTTGCGCACAATATGACCTATTTATGTGTCGACGTGCCGTAAAACACCATTCATTCATTCATTCGTTGATAAATATGAGAGTGCTTAATAGAACAAACAGCAATAAAACTCTACTGGCCATTATCTCGTATTCGCTATTTGAATAAATCGATATATTAGACCATTTTACAAAATAGCAATATGAAGCGTCTGCATCCTGAATATTGAAGTTATAGCGTTTTTAAATAAGTTGCAATTGTCTGTTCTTCATCGCATAGTATTTCAATGTGTTCAAGGGACTCAGGGTAATATCGATTCTTATAAAAACTTATTGCGTTACGCTTGTTCTTTTTTTGTTTTTTTTTTCACAACAGTAAATTCTGAACAAAATAATTCTACTGAAAATATGATCCCTTGGAAGCAGCACACACAAAAAAGAGAGAAAAGTAACAGACTCGGTTTGTTGAATCTGTTCATGAGAGGTAATGTCACACCACTCACGCCTCTAGCACGGCTTTAGCGGTATTCTACCTTAAAGCCACAGAAATTAGGCTTGATTATCCAAAAGGATCAGTAATACAAGTTGAATGTTTTAAAAAGGTTACCATATGCAATGTTAAATGGACTGAAACAAGTTGTGTTTACATAGTACTTGCATTTGACTATAATGCATTACACTTACAACTATAGTAAACAACAAAGAAAACTTGGCTGTGGTTGTTCAGTACTATTCTAGAATTTCTCTGGATGTGGACTTTAATGTAAGATATTTCCTTTTGATGTACATGTATTTACACTGTCTTGTAAATTTGAGCGTTGAAGACAAGACAATAGCGAGGCTGTGTTTAAGCTTACCAGTAGGCTATTGCCTACTGACCGTTCGAAGTCGGTAAACCTGTCTTCACCACTCGTTGTGTTGTGTATCGTACTTTTCATTGAACTTGTATATGCTCTTTTGATGCAGTGCGGACCTACGCTGCCATTGCGTTTGGGTGCTGTATTTTCTATTGGATCATATTTCTCATTGTTAACAGTTAAGTTTCCCATTGTAAATACATATATTTAAATTTGAAGCAAAATGTACAAAGAATAAACAATCCAAAGTAATGATTTTAACAATAAATACATGTATCAGGATCATTGCAGTGATGTTCAATTAAAGGGTATAGTCGGGGAAAAATGAATGCTACGATAGTTTAATATGCATGTATATAAAACAAAGTTTGTAAGGAGGATCTGCCCATTGGTTATGTTGATTTAAATAAAGCGTTACTATGATCTTTGCCTTGGAATATACAATTATATATTTGATTTGCATAACGCTTGTCTGGTTCCTCTGTAACTCTAGATAATAAATAACCAAATACGAGACTATATTATCAATGTGGGAGTAAATCCACATCAGTAGTGTTATTCTTTACTGGTCTTTTGGGATGGTCGAGTCCAATATTTGTGGCATTACAACAGAAAACAAATCAAAACGGCGATTGTGGCCGGGAGATGTGTTTGATATTGTATGACCTCCCACCCTACTTTCTTATTTTGATTGTATTTGTTGCTTTCGACTATAAACTTTTTTTTCGGTATGCATAATAAATACCTTGAAAACAATTACCAAGTATTCAGCTTGAATTTTAAATCTCCATTTTTGTTAATTACTCAATGCAAAATGTTTGATCTACTTACTAATTTTTTTTTAACGTTTTCTGTCTCGTTAACAACGAATCTGTTTCGTTTCTTTTCCCCGTTATAAATGTGGTAATGATTACTGACTAGAAAGCAGTTGGTATTTCATCCATCCAGATTTTTCTATAAGAGCACCTGCATACAAGTAGGTATACCAGTCCAACTGGAAATGTAGCAGTCAACAAAAACACGCACAGAAACAAACAATTATTACAAAGATGAATGCAATGCAAGACATGGCATCCCAATATAAAAGGGTTGACAATATGACAACCGCCTTGGAACAGTCTTGGCAAAAAAAAAAGCCGCTGGACAAGCCATGCAGTTGATGTTTCGTTAATCCAGACGCTCTTTCGATTAACTATTCGGAAACCTTATGTAGTTCATTACTTGTTCTTCCAGATGCTTGCTGCCGGTTCGTTAGCATTTGCAAAAGCTTACAGTTCTGTAGAAAAGCTAGAACTCGAGCTCGAGACAGAAATACAAAGGGACAAAGAAAATGATCCAAAACGTGGCAAAGGGATTCACAAGTAAGTACAAACATAAAGAAGTTAAGAGGAAGACTGCGATGTCCTTTATTTTGTCATTAATCACGTATTCATTATAATATTTTAGACATCCTTTTTGTACGTAAATAAGTATAAATGTCAAACAGGAAATACAGCTTTCATAGAACACAGTAAGCCAGACACACGCAAACGATAAACATGAATGGCAATGTTAATAAGGAATAAAGGCATATGACATCACAAACACAAAAAGGATTGACACTTGGAACGGTCAGTGGCAAAAAAAGTCCGCTGTTATAGGGTGCACCAAACCTCACACTTACCCTACTGTCACCCCAATAGGTGGAATGGGTAGGGATGGCAGTGATTCAGATATGTCAGGGCTTCCAACTTGCCAAAGCTTTTATTGATATTATAATTCTGAACAAGTCTAGTAAAGGCAGATCAGATGAAAAATGTAGTAGTTGCAGATTAACAAGACAATATATACCATTTTTTCATTTATATTTGTTAGCTGAAGGTGTTAATTTATTACTAATAGAAACTTATGTTGGAGTTCCATTTTGTTTATATAATGTTCATTAATATATAAGCAGTATAAATAAGAACACTTTGGTAAGGAACTACCGTCTGATTGTTCTTTTACTACAAAATAATTTAGCTGGGGGCCAATATGAAAGATATTCATAATGCTAAAAATAGTACAAATTAAAAGGTGACATTTTCTCGGTTATTTCTACTTTTGTTTTCTCTTAGCTTCGACCGTCGGATGGGGACATAAACCGGGCGGTCCCGTGTATCGGTCTATCCTCCGAGCACGTTAAAGAACCATAGGAATCTTTTCGATAATAAGAGTAGGGCAGGTTCCCGGATTCCTATGTATCCTTTCACTCTTTCTGGGGCGGCTCTAAATAACCTATACTGTGTTGATGAGCCGTTAAACATTCAATTCAATTCAAAACTACTTTTCTTTTTCTGGAATATGTTTTATCTTAACATGTAGGTGATGCCGATCACAATCAAATTACAGCACGATACTATTTTAAGAATTTCAAATGGCGGCAAGAGCCAAACAAAAAATACAGCAATAGCATTTGCATAAGATCTTAATAACTTGGTATAGCTTAACAATGCAGAACACATATCATTTGTGAAACCAATTAGGATTGTAAAATGTCCACACCTGTCCTACTGTTCTATAAATGAAAATAGAGGCCGTTTATTAAACCACCACCCTCCCACAAACCACACCCCAACCGCAACACAGACCACGGCAAAAATAAATAGAAACACATAATTGTCATTTCTATGTGGAGCCTACTAAAAGTCTCACACCACACTTCGATTTCACTGTGTTGGCCATTGGGCATAAAGTCCAATTTTGCATTCTGAATGAAACATTTAGTCTAAAAGTATTTGTTTTGTAAAATACAGTTACTGCTGCTCATAAAAAAACACAAAATCTGGTACATAGCCCACTTTTTTTTTTTAATGTGAGTGGTATCAGACAAGGTTCTCTTTTCGACTTTCACTAAACAGTTTGCACCTAAATTCATACACATTTTGAGCACCCACAAATGTGTCACACTTTGCTGTCAGTGTCGTCTAATCGCTGTTCATCCAATCTCACACTATTGTTTTCTCACCTGCAACAGGAAAATAAAATATACATGGGTAATTATTAAAAATATCTCAAACCGAAGAACACACCCCTACTTTTTATGGTCTAAGAATCACCAAGTCACATGCACGGGAGCTAATGTAGTGAGACCTTAAAGATTTGTCCGCAACAACACGTGTCCATATTGTGTCTGTCTGGCCACTGCCATTGAACACATTAAGTAAATGCGTAGATTAAACAGAGTCTTCCCTTACTCAGCCGCATTAGAGACAGACACGGATAAAGCTGCTTGAATTGAATTAGCATATGGAATAGATTGCGGACCCTCTGAGGCAAATTGAAAATTTAAAAAATCAATGTCAACTTGCTTGCTCGAATATTAAATTACAAACTTCCGCATTTTGAAGTGACAAAGGATAGATTTTCACGAGTGTAATGTTTTAAACAAACCATACAATTCTGATTTCAATCTTTATTGAATTAACCTGCTCATATTAAAAATAGTTAAGATTGACATTTCTTCGGTATCATAGTATTTATTTTCCTGTAACAAGATCCAGCCATTCTCGTGACAAATTGATCACTCTTGACTTAGTTTCTTTATTTGCCAGACCGAAAGTTGCTCCAATTGCATTGATATGTCACTTGTAAAATATATTTGTCTCCGTACAACTCAATTGTCCTTCTTAACATACCTGTAATATTGTTGTTCTGTGTACCCTTCAAACACCCTTTTCCATCTTTAGTGTAAAGCATGATCTATTATCTATGTATAATTAAACTATGTCCTGATTTGTTTGTCCTTTAAGTCATATAATGCGTTAAAAAAGACACAACTATCAAAAGACCCATTTACGTCCTCTGGCATCGTGTAAATCTGTTTCTAATGTGCTTTCTACTTTTTTATGCCCCCGAAGGATTGCATATATTAGTCGCACCGTCCGTCAGTCAGTCCGTCCTTCCGTTCGTCCGTACACTCATGTCCGGTAAATAACTCGGACAATAATGGATGGATTTTCAAATAACTTGGCACAAGTGCTCACCACAACAAGTCGTCTCGCGCGCAGTGTCCAGGTCCGTGTCTACAAGGTCAAGGTCACACTAACAGATCAAAGGTAAAAAAGAAGTACTTTTGTTTCTGGCAAATGACTCTGACATTCATGGAGAGATTTTCAAATAACCTGACGCAAGTGTTCACAACAACAAGAGTGTCCCGAAGGGTGGCATTTAGTAGTCGCACAGTCCGTCCGACCACCCGTTTGTCCGTACAATCATGTCCGTTAAGTAGCTCGGACAATAATGGATGGATTTTTAAATAACTTGGCACAAGTGCTCACCACAACAAGGCGACGTGTCGCGCGCAAGGCAAAGGTTCGTGGCTCCAAGGTCAAGGTCACACTAAGAGGTCAAATGTCAAAAAGATGTACTTTTGTATCCGGCAAATAACCCTGACATTTATGGATGGATTTTCAAATAACCTCGCACAAGTGTTCACCACAACAAGAGGATGTGTCACACGCAAATTCCTAGCTTCAAGGTAAAGGTCACACTTAAGATTTAGGTAAAAGAGAAGTAATTTCGTATCCATATTTCGTGTCCGGTAAAAGACTGTGACATTCATGGAGAAATTTTCAAATAACCTTCCACAAGTGTTCAACACAACTAGATGACGTGTCACGCGCTAAATCCAGATCGGTAGCTTTAAGTTCAAGGTCACACTTGATAGTCAAAAGTCAAAAAAGAAGTTCATTTGTGTTCATATTTCATGTCCGGTAAATAATTCTGACGTTCATGGAGGGATTTTAAAATAACTTGGCAGAAGTGTTCACCACAACAAGACTATGTGTCGCGAGTAAAAACCAGGCCAGTAGCTTCAAAGTCAAGGTCACACTTAGAGGTCAGAAGATTTCATATGTCTCTGTATTTGATTTAAGTCGTGTCCGGTCTATAACTTTGTCATCCGTTGTGGGATTTTTATATAACCATGCAGAAATGTTCACCAGAACAAGGTGATATGTCGTGCGCAAAACCCAGAACCGTAGCTTCAAGGTAAAGGTCACACTTAGAGGTCAGAAGATGACTTATGACCCTGAATTTGAATGAAGTCATATTGGTTGTGTTGGGTGTATAACTTAATTTGTCATCGATCACCTTCCAGTTTTCTGAACCTTTACCTGATCTTACCATTATGCCCATGAATATTTATAAACCTGGTTCAAACTTATGATGTCACATTTTGAGCTGTGTGCATAAACATATCGTTCATATATCCACAAACCACTTCGAGGGCATTTGTTACTTACAGTGACATTTCTTGTTTCTTTCTATCTGAAAGAGCTGTGTTTTGTTGTTCTCATTTATAACTCATTTAGAATTTAAGAAATGGTGAACACAAAATAAGGAATAGGCAAACGCACGCCCCTAGGCCGCCCGACAACCCATCCACCACACAGCCCTTCACTTGTTTCAAAATGTTAACTTTTTCAATTTATATGAAGACCTTAGCCTACATGGCCTATATGTACGTGTACTTATAATCCCCACACACTTATCTCCCCCACTCATTTCCGCATCCACCTATCACTCCAATCCAAGTGGTTTATTGTTTAATTGTACATAAGTTTGCGTGTAAATAGAAGTAGTACAAGAAGAGGACCTACATGTATCATGAATTAAAGTACTGCTTGTATGATTACATAAATAACAGTACAGTTTGTATGATTACATAAATAACTGTACTGATTTTATGATTACATAAATATCAGTACCGCTTGTATAATTACATAACTATCAGTACGGCTTGTAGGATTACATACATATCAGTACTGCTTGTATGATTACACAGATAGCAGTACCTCTTGTATGATTACATAAATATCAGTATACCGCTCGTATGATTACATAACTATGAGTACCGCTTGTATGATTACATAAATATTAGTACCCCTTGTATGATTACATAACTTTCAGTACCGCTTGTATGATTATATAAATATAAGTATTGCTTGCATGATTACATAAGTATCAGTACTGCTTTTATGATTACATACATATCAGTACTGCTTGTATGATAACATACATATCAGTACTGCTTTTATGATTACATAAATATCAGTACTGCTTTTATGATTACATACATATCAGTACTGCTTGTATGATAACATACATATCAGAACTGCTTGTTGATTACATAGATATCAGTACTGCTTGTATGATTACATACATATCAGTACTGTTTGCATGATTACATAAATATCAGTACTGCTTGTATGATTACAGCACAACTAGCTTTTATCTCCTAATAGTAAAATAACCCCATATACGTTACGAATGTTTTCTGACATCGTTTTGTCATTGATATTATTATAGATCCAGGACTAATATTGTTCATAAAGTATGATGGAATAGTCATAAATAATTACAACTATCTATATTTTATTGAAATGCGCAGATAAAATATATACAAGTTTTTGACATAATTATGTTAATAGGTAAATTCAATAGCTCCTACTTACCTGTTACTGTCCTGTAACCGAATGGTTAACGACGTTGCGTTGTAAACTTTCGCCTCTCACCACTGCGGGTTCGAATCCCACCGGGAGCTCGACTTGAAAGTGAGGAAGTGTCGATTCTTACAAATGATGGGAGGTGTACAGTAATGGTTCTACCCAGGAAAAGTGGGTGGTCTGCGTCCACCACAAAAAATTGACCGTCATGTATAACATTAAATGTGTTGAAAATGACGTAAAACACCATAAAAACAAACAAAAACAAACAAAACCTGTTACTGTCGGAAAAGTTTAAACAGGGAAAACAACTTTTGAATTATATTTCAAGCCTGTAACTCTATAGCTAAAATGAATATGATATAAATAAAAAATACTTACCGTATCTTAATATAAGCAGTCTCTCAGGAAAGAAATATTGCATATATTTTATTAATCTAAGAATGTTTTTCTAATTTAATTTCACATAAATATAAATAATAACATTCCCAATTTAAAAACAAACACACAAAAACGAAAACAAAACACTATATGTTTTTCTTTAAATGGTAGTCTTATTAGACTTTATGTATAGATTGTGCTCATCAAATTTCTTTATAATATCTTCAAGGATCGCCAATCCTTGAAAAACAACTGAAAATGAAGGCCATTTTGGATTCCAATAAATAAATCCAGTGCCTTCTTTCATAAATTGAAGTATATGACCTAAACTACCTCTGCGGAAAATGTGGTGCTTTTGTTCGAATTGTCTAGATAAATCAGAAAAATGCATAATTCGCCCCTAGCTTATATAACCCAGTACACATACATGTATACTCTTATTCAAGGTAAACATTTTTATCTCTTGGTGATTAAAATAATACCAGAGATTTTATTTTATGGCTGCAGCATGCTGACAGAAAACTGACCACATAACTGTAATCTGACATCTCATGTTACACTAGCAGTACGACTATTACCAGTCAGTCTCAGTGGTTCAGAGCTATTCAGCAATCTTTTTAAGATTTTATTTTATTCTGATCAAATTAAACTATAACAACTACTTTCCCATTCAACTCCGTGCAAATTATTCAACTCCGTGCTCGGTCTGTTTCATTTTTACCACCTAAATACATTAATACTGAACATATTATTCTCATGTGCATAACGGTACCCAACGTTTGTCATGATTTAGATAAACTCATCAAAGGCATCTCCGTGGTGAAAATATTCCGGCCTATGAAGTACAGAAACGCAATAAATTTCGATTTTAATTCACCTAACATGTTATTTTATTTGTAAGTTCGATGTTCCTAGATGTCAAACAGGGTTGATGTAGAAGTTACAACTGGGCCATACTATAGAAAACAGGGGAGATAACCTGTTACTCTCTTACAGTTAAATATGGACTATTCTGCAGCCATATTGATATAGCTCATGCTTTAAATGAAAACTGCCTACTTAATGTTTAAATAATAATAACTATTGGTATTAATCACACTATGTATACACAATTTGTAAAGGAAATTTCGTAATACACAATTCCTGAACTGTCATTTATATATAGTTAAAGTGATAAGAGAGTCTTTATGTAACTTGATACTGTGTGAAATAGGTATGTGCACGTGATTTCGTATAACCTTTTAAACGTCAACATAAGCAGACAAACTTACAAAAATAACACACTGTTAAGAATATGCATAATTAATATCACTAAAACCATATCACAAGATAAAACAAAACAAAGGAACAAAGATAGGCATCGGACTGTCTTTGGTATTGCAGTCTAGACACACCATGTTATACGATTCCGGTGCCAACGAGGCACGACAGACAATCTCATTCGATTTGAATCATTTATTAGGGAAGCTTTCGTAAAGGAAGAACATCTAGTCGCTGCACTTTTCGACTTGGATAAAGCTTATGATACTGCATGGAAGTACGGTATCATGAATGATTTTTATGAACTTGGTCTTAGAGGCCGATTACCAATTTTTATAGAGAATTTCTTAGATGATAGACAGTTTCGTGTCCGAATGGGTTCAACCCTCTCTAACATTCATGAACAGCAGATGGGTGTGCCACAGTGAAGCATACTCTCTGTCACACTTTTTAATATAAAATTAACATTAATTGGTCTCTGTATGATGGCGACTGTGTTATATGTTATCATGCAAAAAACATTATCACTATTGAGAGACAACTTCAACAATGTCTCAGTAAATGGTTTTAAATTTTCTCAATCTATAAATAATTGTATGCACATTTGTCAACTTCGTTAACATCATGAAAACTCTCATCTAACACTGGATGGGTCACCAATACCAGTAGTGGATGAGACAAAATTCCTTGGTCTTATTTTCGACCGTAAATTTACGTTTATACCACATCTTAAATACTTGAAGGTCAAGTGCCTTAAAGCTCTTAATTTACTTAAAGTTGAAACACTAACACTAATTGTAGAGCGGATCGTAAAGTACTTTTCAACGTTATAAATCTCTTATCAGATCCAAACTTGACTACGGCTAAATAGTATATGGATCGACTCGCAAGTCATACTTGCAAATGCTCGGTCGTATACATAATCAAGGATTACGACTCGCCTTATGTGCCTTTCGTATATCCCCAGCCGAAAGTCTATATGTTGAAGCTAATGAATTATCTCATAGACGGGTCAAATTATCCCTTCAATATGCAATTAAATTACAATCTAACCCTTCAAACCCAACTTTCGATACTGATTTTAATCCTAGTTATGAATCTCTTTTTGATAGAAAACCGAAGGCCATTCCACCATTTGGTCTTCGTATTCAACCAAAATGAAGAGAACTGATATCGACCTAAGTTTGATTGCCAAGTACCACAAATTCCACCGTGGATTTTGGAAACGGCAACAATTATTTTTGATCTTTGTAACAGTAAAAGATCCAGTACAGACCCTACTGTCTTTCAAAGCAAATGTAATGAAATTAAATCGAAATACAGTAACTCTCAACATATACTCACAGATGGTTCGTAAAATGGAGATAAGGTAGCTGCAGCAGCTGTTCACAAACACAGCATAAAGAGCCGCCTGCCTGACAAGGCCTCTGTCTTTTCATCTGAACTTATGGCAATTGAACTTGCCTTAAAGTATATTCTGGAATCTGATGATGACCATTTTGTAATCTTTTCTGATTCCCTTTCATCTCTTCCAGCCCTGGGTAAAATGAAACATGATAAGCCAGTTGTGCTTCAACTTTTAGAAACGTACAATTCTCTCATAGTTGATTATGTTATTATTTTCTGCTGGCTTTCAAGCCATGTATAAATACGTGGTAATGACGGAGCTGATAGTGATGCTAAAGCAGCATTATACTTACATATATCTGTTGCCAAATTTTGTTTACATATATCTGATGCCATATTACCTGATACTGATTTTAAAATTTGAATTAACACATATATTCGTAACTCTTGGCAAGGCGCTTGGGATTTGTCAGTTAATAATAAACTCCATTCAGTTAAAACGTTAGTCGGAGAATGGCGTTCTTTTAGTAGACGCGTTCGTCGAGAGGAAGTTGTCCTATCCCGGTGCAGGATAGGGCATGCACGTTATACTCATTCATTTTTATTACAAGGCGAGCAATTACCAGAATGTATACCCTGCTTTGCACCGTTAGCGGTCAAACACATCTTATTGGAATGTGTAGACTTTGATCCTATGCGTCAAAAGTACTACCGTGCTAATACTATGAAAGAGTTATTTGAAACTATAGATTTTAGTCTTGTTTTAGATTTCCTGAAAGAAATCTGACTATTTAAATCGTTATAATATGTTCTTATATATATTTACTTATTTATATACCCGTTGGTCGGGCATTTGTTGATTTACATATATAGTTTATATTACTACCATATCATCCCTTATTTGTAAATAGTTTTATCTTTATATATTTACATTATTTTTTAATTACTACTTCATTTCTTCATCTTTCATCAGGTTTTGCCCACAATATGGCCTATTTATGTGTCGGCGTTCCGTAAACACCATTCATTCACACCATGTTATAGCTACAGGTGATTGACGATCCCGTTACGTCGTGACGTAACAGTTCTTTAATGGTGTAAAACTTTTAATACAGTAGTTGTAATACCTACACATACATATATTTCTAAAACGCTTTTCCAATCGGTCACCTTTATATGCTTGTACATACTTTGGCCTAGAGTTGCAACATTCGATGTTTCAGATTTTAGAAAAAAATACACATTATTCTGATGAAATGTTTCTAGCCATACCACAGCTAATACGTTTGCAAAATAATTTTCGAAATTCAAAATGTTAACCTTTAATTACCGTTTTTTTTAGATATTTGATCCAAAGATTTGCAAGTTTCGTTTTGATACAAGTTGAATTTCGTTCATTATCAATGTGTAATTGTGTATGAATTCCTATTATGTATTTAACGTAATTTTTAATAGTCAGTCAGATCGATGAAGTATATTCTGGGTTTCATTCATCATCGATTATAAAGGACACGTGCTACTTAATTTGAAAGTTCAATGTCTGGAGATTTCCTAAAGAGTTGATGTAGCAAGGACACAATGGCCCATCAAACACAGGAAGGTTTACTCATAACTCTCCCCATGTAAATGTGGACACATACAGGAGAGATAACTCATAACCCTCCCCATGTAAATGTGGACACATACAGGAGAGATAACTCATAACCCTCCCCATGTAAATATAGACTATAACACATTCGTATTGACACACTACTTCATGTTTTCTTATAAAGATACCATACTATATGTTTTAAATAATGAAATATTGATGTTTCATAAATATGACTACGAATGGGAACAACATATTTCGTAATTGTTTATAGCAAGTACTAAGTGATAACTGTGTGCCTTTATATCACAATGATGTCATGTAGCTTTGTACACAGGAACATTTGCATTTATAAGATGTTAACATATCAAAGAAACTTACAAATATAACATAAGGACAAGAATATGCAGAAATAATATAAATTATCAATAACAATCATTTGACTGTCTTTGGTTTTGTATCCCCACTAGTAACCTCCCTTATAATGGGGCGCCGATTTACTTTGAAATATACATACACAAGCAAGACGATACCACGATATCTGGGATTTTAAGAAAGATATTTGTGTTTTTACTTTTGTTCGAATTGTCTAGATAAATCAGAAAAATGCATAATTCGCCCCTAGCTTATATAACCCAGTACACATACATGTATACTCTTATTCAAGGTAAACATTTTTATCTCTTGGTGATTAAAATAATACCAGAGATTTTATTTTATGGCTGCAGCATGCTGACAGAAAACTGACCACATAACTGTAATCTGACATCTCATGTTACACTAGCAGTACGACTATTACCAGTCAGTCTCAGTGGTTCAGAGCTATTCAGCAATCTTTTTAAGATTTTATTTTATTCTGATCAAATTAAACTATAGCAACTACTTTCCCATTCAACTCCGTGCAAATTATTCAACTCCGTGCTCGGTCTGTTTCATTTTTACCACCTAAATACATTAATACTGAACATATTATTCTCATGTGCATAACGGTACCCAACGTTTGTCATGATTTAGATAAACTCATCAAAGGCATCTCCGTGGTGAAAATATTCCGGCCTATGAAGTACAGAAACGCAATAAATTTCGATTTTAATTCACCTAACATGTTATTTTATTTGTAAGTTCGATGTTCCTAGATGTCAAACAGGGTTGATGTAGAAGTTACAACTGGGCCATACTATAGAAAACAGGGGAGATAACCTGTTACTCTCTTACAGTTAAATATGGACTATTCTGCCGCCATATTGATATAGCTCATGCTTTAAATGAAAACTGCTTACTTAATGTTTAAATAATAATAACTATTGGTATTAATCACACTATGTAAACACAATTTGTAAAGGACATTTCGTAATACACAAATCCTGAACTGTCATTTATATATAGCTAAAGTGATAAGAGAGTCTTTATGTAACTTGATACTGTGTGAAATAGGTATGTGCACGTGATTTCGTATAACCTTTTAAACGTCAACATAAGCAGACACACTTACAAAAATAACACACTGTTAAGAATATGCATAATTAATATCACTAAAACCATATCACAAGATAAAACAAAACAAAGGAACAAAGATAGGCATCGGCCTGTCTTTGGTATTGCAGTCTAGACACACCATGTTATAAGATTCCGGTGCCAACGAGGCACGACAGACAATCTCATTCGATTTGAATCATTTATTAGGGAAGCTTTCGTAAAGGAAGAACATCTAGTCGCTGCACTTTTCGACTTGGATAAAGCGTATGATACTGCATGGAAGTACGGTATCATGAATGATCTTTATGAACTTGGTCTTAGAGGCCGATTACCAATTTTTATAGAGAATTTCTTAGATGATAGACAGCTTCGTGTCCAATTGGGTTCAACCTCTCTAACATTCATGAACAGCAGATGGGTGTGCCACAGTGAAGCATACTCTCTGTCACACTTTTTAATATAAAATTAACATTAATTGGTCTCTGTATGATGGCGACTGTGTTATATGTTATCATGCAAAAAACATTATCACTATTGAGAGACAACTTCAACAATGTCTCAGTAAATGGTTTTAAATTTTCTCAATCTATAAATAATTGTATGCACATTTGTCAACTTCGTTAACATCATGAAAACTCTCATCTAACACTGGATGGGTCACCAATACCAGTAGTGGATGAGACAAAATTCCTTGGTCTTATTTTCGACCGTATATTTACGTTTATACCACATCTTAAATACTTGAAGGCCAAGTGCCTTAAAGCTCTTAATTTACTTAAAGTTGAAACACTAACACTAATTGTAGAGCGGATCGTAAAGTACTTTTCAACGTTATAAATCTCTTATCAGATCCAAACTTGACTACGGCTAAATAGTATATGGATCGACTCGCAAGTCATACTTGCAAATGCTCGGTCGTATACATAATCAAGGATTACGAGTCGCCTTATGTGCCTTTCGTATATCACCAGCCGAAAGTCTATATGTTGAAGCTAATGAAATATCTCATAGACGGGTCAAATTATCCCTTCAATATGCCATTAAATTACAATCTAACCCTTCAAACCCAACTTTCGATACTGATTTTAATCCTAGTTATGAATCTCTTTTTGATAGAAAACCGAAGGCCATTCCACCATTTGGTCTTCGTATTCAACCAAAATGAAGAGAACTGATATCGACCTAAGTTTGATTGCCAAGTACAAAGTACCACAAATTCCACCGTGGATTTTGGAAACAGCAACAATTATTTTTGATCTTTGTAACAGTAAAAGATCCAGTACAGACCCTACTGTCTTTCAAAGCAAATTTAATGAAATTAAATCGAAATACAGTAACTCTCAACATATACTCACAGATGGTTCGTAAAATGGAGATAAGGTAGCTGCAGCAGCTGTTCACAAACACAGCATAAAGAGCCGCCTGCCTGACAAGGCCTCTGTCTTTTCATCTGAACTTAGGGCAATTGAACTTGCCTTAAAGTATATTCTGGAATCTGATGATGACCATTTTGTAATCTTTTCTGATTCCCTTTCATCTCTTCCAGCCCTGGGTAAAATGAAACATGATAAGCCAGTTGTGTTTCAACTTTTACAAACGTACAATTCTCTCATAGTTGATTATGTTATTATTTTCTGCTGGCTTTCAAGCCATGTATAAATACGTGGTAATGATAGAGCTGATAGTGATGCTAAAGCAGCATTATACTTACATATATCTGATGCCAAATTTTGTTTACATATATCTGATGCCATATTACCTGATACTGATTTTAAAATGTGAATTAACACAATAATAAACTCCATTCAGTTAAACCGTTAGTCGGAGAATGGCGTTCTTTTAGTAGACGCGTTCGTCGAGAGGAAGTTGTCCTATCCCGGTGCAGGATAGGGCATGCACGTTATACTCATTCATTTTTATTACAAGGCGAGCAATTACCAGAATGTATACCCTGCTTTGCACCGTTAGCGGTCAAACACATCTTATTGGAATGTGTAGACTTTGATCCTATGCGTCAAAAGTACTACCGTGCTAATACTATGAAAGAGTTATTTGAAACTATAGATTTTAGTCTTGTTTTAGATTTCCTGAAAGAAATCTGACTATTTAAATCGTTATAATATGTTCTTATATATATTTACTTATTTATATACCCGTTGGTCGGGCATTTGTTGATTTACATATATAGTTTATATTACTACAATATCATCCCTTATTTGTAAATAGTTTTATCTTTATATATTTACATTAATTTTTTTAATTACTACTTCATTTCTTCATCTTTCATCAGGTTTTGCCCACAATATGGCCTATTTATGTGTCGGCGTTCCGTAAAACACCATTCATTCACACCATGTTATAGCTACAGGTGATTGACGATCCCGTTACGTCGTGACGGTAACAGTTCTTTAATGGTGTAAAACCTTTAATACAGTAGTTGTAATACCTACACATACATATATTTCTAAAACGCATTTCCAATCGGTCACCTATATATGCTTGTACTAACTTTGGCCTAGAGTTGCAACATTCGATGTTTCAGATTTTAGAAAAAAATACACATTATTCTGATGAAATGTTTCTAGCCATACCACAGCTAATACGTTTGCAAAATAATTTTCGAAATCCAAAATGTTAACCTTTAATTACCGTTTTTTTTAGATATTTGATCCAAAGATTTGCAAGTTTCGTTTTGATACAAGTTGAATTTCGTTCATTATCAATGTGTAATTGTGTATGAATTCCTATTATGTATTTAACGTTATTTTTAATAGTCAGTCAGATCGATGAAGTATATTCTGGGTTTCATTCATCATCGATTATAAAGGACACGTGCTACTTAATTTGAAAGTTCAATGTCTGGAGATTTCCTAAAGAGTTGATGTAGCAATGACACAATGGGCTTGCCCATCAAACACAGGAGGGATTACTCATAACTCTCCCCATGTAAATGTGGACACATACAGGAGAGATAACTCATAACCCTCCCCATGTAAATGTGGACACATACAGGAGAGATAACTCATAACTCTCCCCATGTAAATGTGGACACATGCAGGAGAGATAACTCATAACTCTCCCCATGTAAATGTGGACACATACAGGAGAGATAACTCATAACTCTCCCCATGTAAATGTGGACACATACAGGAGAGATAACTCATAACTCTCCCCATGTAAATGTGGACACATACAGGAGAGATAACTCATAACTCTCCCCATGTAAATGTGGACACATACAGGAGAGATAACTCATAACCCTCCCCATGTAAATATAGACTATAACACATTCGTATTGACACACTACTTCATGTTTTCTTATAAAGATACCATACTATATGTTTTAAATAATGAAATATTGATGTTTCATAAATATGACTACGAATGGGAACAACATATTTCGTAATTGTAATTGCAAGTACTAAGTGATAACTGTGTGCCTTTATATCACAATGATAAGTCATGTAGCTTTGTACACAGGAACATTTGCATTTATAAGATGTTAACATATCAAAGAAACTTACAAATATAACATAAGGACAAGAATATGCAGAAATAATATAAATTATCAATAACAATCATTTGACTGTCTTTGGTTTTGTATCCCCACTAGTAACCTCCCTTATAATGGGGCGCCGATTTACTTTGAAATATTCATACACAAACAAGACGATACCAAGATATCTGGGATTTTAAGAAAGATATTTGTGTTTTTACTGCATACTACTATCACATATTCACACATATGTGATAGTGCGTATTAGAATGCGTGATATCAACAATTCGGTATCACATATTCAGAATTGAAAGGGTGACATCACATCTTCAAATATGTGATATCACGTATTGGAATACGTATTGGAATACGTGATAGCACCTATATTAAAAGGAAATATTGTTTATTCGAATGTTTGATATCACACATTCAAAATGAATATGTGATGTACTAGTATCCTATTCGAATACGTGTGATATCATGTATTCATTTTGTAATGTGAGTAAAACCGACTAATCCCCGATAAACTAAAATCCGAGAGATGATGTGGGGGAGGATCTCGACTTAGCAATCACAATGGCGTCCGAGTGTATGTGTTTCAGTTTGTTCGTTCGTACGTTTGTCCGTGCGTCCGATTTTCATGTTTTAATATCTTCTTCGTAACTGACAGGAGTTTCACCAAACTCCACAGAATGTTCATTATATTTATCCAACATCACTTGCTAAATTTCTTCGACGAAATATAGATCACGTCCGGTCTCCACTGCGACATACGTATCTTTCTTCTTTCTTGTAGAATTAAACTTCACCAGAATGTTACTTATATGCATTTAGTATTAAGTGCAAGATTTTATGTCGCTGTGACTAACTTTCGACGAAATATAGGTCACGTCCAGTCTCCGCTACAACATGCGTATCTTGCTTCTTTCTCGCAGGATTTTCACCAAACTTCACCAGAATGTTTCTTATATGCATTTACCATCATGTGCAAAATGTCTGCTACTACATGCATCCGCCACTGTTAATGAAATTAATGTAACATATCTTGGGATTGATATTGGTGTTGGTCAGATAAAAGATCTGGACCTTTATAACGGCTCGAAATGTAGACCGTGGCCTTCGAGTTTTATAATGGATTTGTCTAGCGGAGTGGAGTTTTCGGTAGAAGTAGCCTTCCTGATGTTGGGCGAGATATCCAGATAAGAGCGAGGCGTTGATAATAAAGGAAGGAAATTACATCAGAGGGTTGGGATATTAGGGAGATAAGTAAAGAAGTACTTGACGTTATTTTTCGAGAAGATTCTTTCGTCACAAGTAGCCTTAAGATGGGGATAGTAAAACATTCAAGGAAGATTGGTCGGTCAATACTGGGTTTAGGGCTCTTGATAAGTAATTATATAGTGATGGTGCTGGAGTGTCCCAGTGGATATCGCTTCAACCTGTGCTAGGATTCGTGAGAGGTGTTGCACACACATTACCCTTATGAACAGGCTCAATAAAACCGAGTCTGCTAACTTTATCTCTTGTTTGTGTTTGTTGCTTCCAAGGGATCCCCTTTTCAGTATTTATTGACATTCACACTAGCGTTTGTTTAGTGCTGTGTGTCGGCCATTGCACCGACTACAAATCAGTAGCATTATTACTTACTGTCCTTTGGGATCATCAAGCCTAGTATTTGTGGCTTGAAAGTAGAATGTCGCTTAAGCCGGTGCCAGGAGGCGTGAGAGGTGTTGCACTTTGCCTCTCATGAGCAGAATCAATAAAACCGATCTGCTACTTTTATCTCTTGCTTGTGTTTGTTGCTTCTAAGGGATCCCCTTTTCAGTATTTATTGTAAACGTGGGAGCCAATATCAAGCCTCGCCGGTATCAATGAGTTTGGTGTGTTCTAGGGCGAGAAACATTCACGTAGCCTCGTTTGTCGGAATTTTACGTAAACCAGGTGGTCCAGTGTCTATCCTTGTAGAACGTTAAAGAACCACCGGAATACTATCATTGTTAAGAGTAGGGCAGAGTTCCTGAATTCCCCAGTCTTCTTCTCATTTCCCGGTTGGGGCTTTACATCGGATAGGGATTGTATGTTGACTGTGTTCTGTGAATGCTACACTTCCTGTTTGACATTTATACCTACTTGAAATAATCCAAACAATGCGTTAATGAGCCATTTAACAAAACTATTTTATAGTGGGGCCATTTTCGTCGAAGGCACCCTTCTTTAGGTAAAGTAGACCCAAGGCTGGTTGGGTTAATCTTAGGGATATACTTGATGGTGGGTAGGAGGGTTGTCGATAAGTGTTTTATTTAGGAAGGTTATATTCTTTACCAAACAAAGCAGCATGAATTATGATCATGTATATCTGAATATGAAAAAAATATCAAATGCCTAAAACGTCACAAAGCAAGAACGGAATGATTTGTATGCCAATTATTAGATATGACAACACTGTATATACATTCAAACCTGCTCAGAAACTACCTCTCTTAAAAGACCACATGCCTAGAGACCATCGTTTTATTTTGTAGTTGTAGTGCTAAATACGAAGTTCTGTCTTTGTATTGTCTTTAAAAGTGCATTAGCTAATTATCGTCGTCAATAAAGAGAAGAATTGCCTAGCAATTTGTCATCTCACTGCCAATGTTGTGTGAAACAAAATGCTGAAGTCGTAATTAGAATTAGAGATTTATGGATTAGCAATCAGTCTAATAGCTTAATGTACACATAACAATATTATCACCCATTACAACCAGCTCATCCGGTGGCTATTGAAATGAAAGCGGAGCCTTAAAGCATGGCTCTAAGGCTAAATGTGTAATTAAAATGTAGGGTTTACAGTAATTGTAGAATAACAGTACACAGGGCTACATGCGGTTAGATAATTTAATAATTGAAGATCTTGTTATGTCGACGCATATTTCTGGGGAAAAAACGTGCTCCCTTTTTATGTGTTTGCATACAATCTATTTCAAAATTATTACTTCAGACACAGGATAAGAATATTGTTCCATATAAGAGTACAGAGTTAGCTGTAAGAAATTTAATATTGATTAGTTGAACAAATGTTTAGATTTATTGTCTCTTTTTGTATAAAACATCTATGTATGTAGATATAACGATGTACGTATATACAAGTTCAATGAAATAAATGATCTGTTGTGTCATACAAACACATGTATATTAAATACTATAATATTAATACGCTGGTTCAAAAGCAATTGCGAACAATTGAATGGTAACCAATTTTCAAAGATATGTGTACTTTTTTTTATAACTGAAAAGGAACTCACATTACAAGAAGTTATACATGTATTTAATAGGGATCGTGGTGTCCTGCTAGTTTGTCTGCATATCTAGCATACTTATAAATGTTCGAATAATTCAAAGCAAATACATACTTGTTGATAATAAACTCAAGTCTGTGTGACGGCGGTAAAACGTCTTCCCGCACTTTCAATCAGAACTGTTATTCATGTCGATCTTTGGCGATCATTGAGTCCGATATTTATATACAGATATCGGTGGTACATCATGTACATTCTCAAATACTTTGTTCTCTTACCTTAATTTCGACTACTCCAGCCTTTAAAGATGCTGAGTATTGTTTAATCACCCTTAGGATAGGATATGTTGTCTGCTTTTTAATTTGAATGTTTCTTGTTCTACGTAGGCTTCTATGGTGATGTGATTTATAAACTTCGTAAGATTCTTGGTCATGATCACTTTTATACTATCTTTGTTAAACTTGTTAAAGAGTTTATCAAAAGAGTTTATGAACCTATCATTTTGCAACGTACTGCGTGGACCCTTTTACAGTTCGCCACTATGCTTTCCTCTTTAATTGTACGATGACCGGACAGGCTGTGGACCATATGTTGACGCCTACCTAGAGCCCATTGGGACGGTGGCGTTTGATTTTTATACTTAATATGGTGGTCTTGAGTCTCTGCGCGGCGTCCCGAAACTCGAAATTGGTTGTTCAGTGCGATTCTGCATACATCTGTTTCTAATTATATATTTTTTATATATCTTTATAGCAACATTTAGTTGTAGTGTTTTCTGATTTCAATGCATGGATATGGTTGATATTTGTCCATGTTCTTTCTTGTCGTGCCCTTAATGGTTTATTCTCTTGTTGCTCTGGCTTCTGCCAAGTCACTGAGTACCTTCATTGTGGCTTTCTAGGCTATTGTTTTCTTTTTTGTATTATATTTACACGAGCATATTTGTGTACCACTTGTCGCAGATTTGTTCTTATTTTGCTATGAAAGGGATTTCATGTTAAGTCTTTCACCAGATACCCAGGCAGATTTTATTGAAGCCTTTAATGACATCTCTCGGTATCTGGATGACATATTGAACATTGACAACCCTTTCTTTCCAAAATGGTTAATTATATTTATCCTAAAGAACTTCAGCTTAACAAAGCTAATATATCTGATAATAACGCTTCTTTTCTTGATTTAGATCTCTCGATTGAAAATGGTAAAATAATTAGCAAAATCTATGACAAGAGAGATGATTTTAATTTTGACATTGTTAATTATCCCCACTTGGATGGGGATGTTCCCCGAGCAACTTCTTATGGGGTATATGTGTCTCAACTTATTCGTTTTTCTAGAGCTTGTACTCGAGTCGAGGACTTAAATATTCGTAATCTTTGTATAACTAAAATGTTACTCAATCAGGGTTACCGTTACCATAAACTTCGTAAAACCTTTGCAAAATTTTATTATCGTAACCCTGATCTTCTTTCCAAATATAAAAGTAATTCAAGGACTCTTCTGCGACAAGGACTATCACAACCTGACTTCTATGGTGATGTGATTTATAAACTTCGTAAGATTCTAGGTCATGATCATTTGCATACTATCTTTGTTAAACTTGTTAAAAAGTTTATCAAAAGAGGTTATGACCCTATCATTTTGCAACGTACTGCATGCTTGGTGGTGGACCCTTTAACAGTTCGCCACTATGCTTTCCTCTTTAATTGTACGATGACCGGACATGTTGTGGACCAATGATGACGCCTACCTATTTGGACGGTGGCGTTTGATGTTTGTCCATGATCTTTCTTGTCGTGCCCTTAATGGTTTGTTCTCTTACTGCTCTGGCTTCTGCCAAGTCATTGAGTACCTTCATTGTGGCTTTCTAGGCTATATTGTTTTTGTATTATATTTACACGAGCATATTTGTGTTTTACTTATATTGCCTGTTGATGATGCCTTGTTGGTTAGAGATTAGATCATGGCGGGGATTTCTTTATTTACACTGTCCTGTTTTAATGGGATGACAGTAGGATAAGTGTGAGGTTTGGTGCACCCTAGAACCGGTTTAAACCTTCAGTGGCCTACATTGCCACTGAACGTTTCAAGGCGGTAGCCCTATTGTCAACCCTTTTGTGTTTGTGATGTCGTTTGCATTTATTATTGCTTTTGCCTTCTTGTTTGTCTGTTTGCGTGTTTGTTTCTGTATTTTGTGTTTTACTGTCCTCATTGAATGCTACTTTCCCTGTCCGATCTTTTTATATTTCTTTACTTATATTGCCTATTGATGCTGCCTTGGCGGAGATTTCTTTATTTACACTATCCTGTTTTAATGGGATGACATAAGTTAAGTGGGAGGTTTGGTGCACTCTAGAAGCGGTTTATCCCCCCCCCCCCCACACACACACACACACAGTGGCCTGCTTTGCCACTGACCGTTCCAAGGCTGTAGCCCTATTGTCAAACATTTTGTGTTTGTGATGTCGTTTACTTTTATTGTTACTTTTGCTTTCTTGTTTGTCTGTTTGCATGTTTGTTTCTGTGTTTTGTGGTTGACTGTCCTCCTTGAATGCTAATTTCCCTGTCCGATCTTTTTATATTTCTTTTCATAACCTCTGCTCCCAACTAAATTCTATCTTTGTTTATTTCGCGCACTGTTTTCTCGTTTTGGGCAAAGCATTTTGTTAGAAACTGGGACCATACGCCGTCGGCCATGGAATGATATGAAAATACCTCGATGAAAGTTTCATGTTCAAAGTCATATGCATGCCATCTTCGGGCATGCCATCTTCGGTATGGCTCAAACTTTCGTACTGTTGACATTTAAAATATTGAATTCTGCTCAACCCGGGGCTAGATGGATTGAACGGTAAGCAAGTGAATTTCACTACCGTTCATGAACAATCTCTCGAACCGAGATAGCAATACTTTTTTGTATTTAGCGTGTGTTTATCGTGTTCGCGATTTCCAAATTTCTCATTCATACTCTTTTGGGAACTCTGGAATTACATGACGTTTTATTCAGTTATATACAAGCTGGTTTAAAGTATATGGATAGCATCCTATAAATCGTGGTGTAAGTTAAATGTTTGCTAATACATCAAGGTTGCCGTGTATCCGTCGAATATCTTATTTTAAGTCAAAGTTTGGTTCCAATATTGCGTAAGATGAATTTATGCCCGACTTTACAGACAAGTAATTTAACCAAGGTCAAATAAATTTGCAGTAAATGACCAGGACTAATGATTTATATTTGCATCTTGTATTAGCATACGCATAAAGATAATTAGCGTAAACATACCGATAATTCCATAATTAGCATTATTCACTCATAGACAAGGATTCCTGGAATCAGTCGTTTAATTTGTGTTAAATCAACAACACTTCGTTCTGTGTTTGCAGACATTGATTTTGTCCACTTTATCAAGAGTGACCTTTATATTCGCATCTTACGAATAGTTTGGAAGGGATATCAACGTAGGACAGTTCATGGGTAGGGTAAACATGGAAATGCTATGGCATGCAGTAAAAGTGATCCATTGCTCCTCATACCAAATGTGACGTTTCATCACATGGTACATGTACATTAGATGCATGCATAATATTGTATATGTCACTACTTTGTTTATTTAAAATAACATATATAACGTAATACATATTTATTTATTATAAATGGATTTGACAAATCGATTCATTCTACTCTTTGAGATAAAACTAAGGTATCCGTATCTGGAATTTTTGCAAGACTATTACAACCTGACTTCTGTGGAAACGTGTTTTACAAACGTCATGATCATTTTATAAACTCTTTGTAAAATTGGTTAGAAAGTGTATCAAAAAAGGTTATGAAACTATCATTTTGAAGCTCACATCATGTGTAGTGGTTGATCCATTTACAGCAGTTCGCCACTTTGTTTTCCTCTTTGCTTGTGTGATTTCTGGATTCTATTTTGACGTCTATCTAAAGGGATGGTAGCGTGTGATGTTTGTCTTCAATCTTGTCTTGTCGTGCCCTTAATGATTTATTCTCTTGTTGCTGTGGTTTCTTCCAAATCATTTCGTTCTTGTGTTTGTGACTTTTTAGGCGTTTGTTTTTATATTCCCATATACATGGTCATCTTTGTGTTATACTTTGCCTATGTATATTGCCTAGTTTGTTAGAGTATAAAGTCTAGCAGTATATCTTTATGTAACTGTCCCGTTTTATTAGGATGACAATGGGGTAAGTGTGAGATTTGTTGCACCCTAGAACCTGGTTTAAACCTCCAGTGACCATTTTGCCACTAACCGTTCCAAGGCGGTACCACTATTGTCAACTACTTTATGTTTGTGGTGTCTCCTACTTTTAACTTTTTCTTCTGTGGTCAGTGAATGCTGCATTTCCTGTTCGAATTGTATATCTACTGTTTACGCTTTACTCTATTGCTACATTTCCTGTTCGACTTTTATAACTAATATAATTGACCATTGTTTCATATATGAACCTCAGACGAGCTGATACGATGATGCGTTGTCCAACGTCATTATCAAGGGTCGAGATCATACAATGTTCGTGACGGCTCCAATTAACTTTAAAATGCTTCAAATAAAGGGATGTGTGTTTATATCGTCAAATGCGAGGTTGTCGCGCACCAAATTTAGAATCGTGTATGCACGCTAAGGTCAAAGGACAAGGTTAAGAAAATTGAATAGTGTTTTACCTAGTGAAACATGGGATAATCTACCTCTACCGCAAAAAAATGAATGGCCTAACAACTGCTAACAATTTCGTTCAAGCAAACACAGTATACTGGTGAAACATTGATTAAGTTGCATTTATTCATCTAAATAATGAGACAGCACACATTGCTTAACATGGACCATCGAATAAAAAGTGATAACATGTTCATTTCCTATCCAAGGCAACAGTTCCGACGATTTACATATTAAACTAAGAACTACAAGTTAAACTGAAAATAATGAAACTGTATCTGATTATTTCAAATTCAAATTAAAGAAGTCTACGTCACCACCACTCAATTGCTTAACATCGATGATAACCAGTGACCTATTATTCATCTTGAGGTAAACATTTTAATGTGTGCTTGAACATTTGTGGTTGGGTTATTGAATAGTATAATTTTTCATTTGTGTACTATTCCATTCAAGAACTGTACGCATTCCGACATTAAACGATGCAATATGTACTTAACGACCCCTTATGTAAACGGTTTGCAGGTATTCATCACTGCTATCGTATTTGTTGATATCGTTTTATCAATGTTTACATATGGTGGAATTTCCAGATGCCGTTCGATCGTTTAACGATAAACATGAGCATATCAATTCATTTACGCATAACAGAACGAAATAATACTAAAAAACTGTACATTTTACCAAAAGGCTTGTCTTCATCGTGAAGTACAAACGTTTTATTTTATTTTTTCCGTTATTGTTATTTTGTCGGTCCATATCAAAGCCGCTACAGTTTAAACACATTTATGTTTTGTTATTTTTTACATCATTCACAATCCAACGAAAACGGAGTAAACAACATGTGTTTGCAAATGCGAACCCTTTAAAAACGGAAACAAACAACACAACATCAACACCAGAATCGCTAAATACTATGCTATGGAACTTGAGCATTATATCGTGCAAAACACATCCGCGTTCAATCTCGAGAAATATATCATACTGCAGCCCAACTCCCCCATAACGTCTAATTATCAAAACATAGACCCTATCCTGCTTCAAATATCCAATGAATATTTCTTAATAATTAACTTGCTAACGCTTACAGTGCAGCATACCAATATTGGTTGCAAGCAGTGTTTCGACTGTTTTTATGAATATCTGCTAATATATGTATGTAAGATGTTACACATATATTGTGTATACATGCCAGTATATATATATAGTCTTTATAAATATTCCAAGGGCAATCTCTTCTTGGGTCCCCTTATTATTTCTATTTACACTCGATTATTACTATTAATTGCGTAAGTGATGCATGTTTATAAGCAATGCATATACTTAAGATATACATTTGTATAGTTATTCTGTAACCCATATATAAAGTATCGATTTATTCCGTTAAAAGAATAAAACATTGTTGAATATGGCTATTGAATACGTGTGCATGTGTTATATATAACTCACGCGTGTTATGTATAAGGTTCATTAAAGTATTGAACCAGCAGATCACTTAATGTAATCTAGAAAATGAGCACTAGTACAAGATAAGCGGTTCATTACTATTGAACCTTCAGAACGTCTAATGCGAGCCGAAGTATCTTTATTTATTTAGGTACTAGCTTAATTGATAAAGGTTCAACTAATGTTCCGAACCCACAGAATCTTAAAGTATTCTGTGACCGATATACGGTTCAGTACTATAACATGTATAGTATGTATTACAATTCTTAGTCTTATGTATAAAGTTCACTATACTATTACGAAAAAGTTAGGAAGTAATAATAACAATAAACAGGAATTTGTTTTACTTTTATCTAAAAGTTTGGCATAATATGGCCATGGCTGTGTTAATACATGTTTTATAATGGTAAAACTTATAGACATTATTTATAATTTTATTACTTTCAAACTGTTAAATACAGGTGATTATGTTGCTCCGTCAACGGGCGCTAAACATATCCCGCTAGAAAAAAAGGTTCCCGAGTGAAGTAGTTACTATGAAAATGAGGGGACCTATCGCCACGCGTGTTTATTGAACCGACATATCACTTAATGTAATCTAGAACAAGATTACTAGTTCAAGATATATAGTTTATATAGTATTAAACCCTCAGAACGCCTAATTCGAGCTTTAAACAGCTGAAAGCATTCTGTGTCGATCTTCGGTCAGATTGTCCTATTTGTATGAAAGTAAAATGTGAATAATTTGCTTATCACAGACTTCACCGTGTGTAAGATTCAATCCCCGTTGAGAATGTACCCACTTGATTAAAAGTCAAACGGAAGGTGTGAAACTTCTATCTCCAGAACATGCCGAAGCACTACAGGTATCTGGTTGAAAATGATGTATCCATATTTCTGCATCATTAGTATAGATCTAGACTGGCTATAGTCTCAGTGGTTATAGTTTGATTGGATTAGAATCAAAATAAAACCTTAAATCTTAAAAATGTTTCTGAATAGCTCTGAACCACTCATGCTGAAGACGATAATTCAAAGGGGACTTAATGCAGACTATTTTATTTGATGATAGCTCAATTGTCGCAAATATTATAAACATGAACAAACATAAGGACATCAAGTATGCATAATTTGTGAAATTTAAGAAATACCTGATGCAAGAAAAATATTCATATGGATAGAGAGAACTATATTACACATCTACTTGCCTATCTTATGTATTCAGCCTAAGGTCATTATATTAATGATACTACGCTCGAATAACCTCTCTGATAGATACATATATGTATATTTATTTTCCGAAAATAGGCTTGTGGCGTAAATGAATAACTTGTGATATAAATGTATGCAATCACTCTTATTCTTATTTACAGAATGCTTATTTAATGAAATACGCCAAGCATTATGTTAATAAATATAATACTTCCTCTATTACATATTCTGTATATACAATATATGCAATATATTCGCATTACATGAAACTGCATTACTCTAAATAAGAAGGTAACCGCAGTACTTTAAGTATAGTACATATTCTTATAACTACTGAATTTAAGATACTGAGTGAGATTAATTTCATTGCGAAAATTCCGATGTAAATATTGGCTATCACTCATTGAAACTCAATTTGCCTAGCGTTATACTTATTCCTTAGAACCTCAACATATTTTTATTTTCACATTGTTCATAACGTGGTGTAATACATATTGCGTTTGGTTTATTCCGTAAATCACACATACTTCTGTTGATATATTGTTCATTTGAATTCACTACACAATGCTTGTTTTGTAGCAGACGCTCTGTGCTGTCTCTGCTTTCTATATCGCTTATTCCTTTATAAATAGCAATTATATTCAACTCAGATGAATAAATCTTATATAATATTGACTAATAGTCATTATAACTCACTTTGTCTTAGTGTTAGGCTTATTCATTCGAACAACAACATATTATTATTTTCATATTGTTTAAATTTGTTGTAACCTAAAAAGCATATATTATGCATACAGCTTCTGGTTTATGTCTTAAATCTCAACATACTTCTGTTGGTATATTATTCATTTTAATTCCCTATGCAATGATCATTTTGTGGGAGACGCTCTATGCTGCCTCTGCTCTCAGTTCATAAATATGTATCACTCCGTTAAAAGCAGCAGTTTTAATTAAACTCTCATACAATATTGACCTAAAGTCATTACAACTCAATTAGCCTAGTCATTTACATGATCCGAGTAATAACTTTCATACCCCACCCAACCCGGTCTCAAAGAAGCAAAAACGGGATTGGCTGGGGTATGAAATGAAACATTAATTTCGGTTTAAAAAGTCTGCGTATTGTAAAATTCAAACATTCAACATTTAATTTTAAACAGAGCATCACTTTCTTTTTTAAATGTTCTCTATCCTAATTAGTACAGCTGGTTCCGCTATATAAAGTACACCTGGGCCACACTATGCTTTCATATAAGGTACACCATGGTCACATCGTTTTTCAAACTACAACTGGGTTCATAATGTTCGTCCTCATACAAAGTAGACCTGGGCCGCAATGTTCTTCATCCTACCAAGCCCACCTGGTCATAATGTTCATCCTACTTTACAGTATATGTGGTCAGAATTCTCATGATACAGTACATATATACCAAGGACACACTAATCGACATACATATAACTTACACCTGGACCACAGTGTTCGTAATACCTGAAGCGTATACAAAGACAACAGTGTCCGTCATACATATAACATAGGCAACGATGTTCATCATGCATATAAAGTACACCTGAACAACAGTGTCCTTTTTTGCTGGTATTCCCATAGGCCAATGTTTGATGTTTTTAAGCACACTTCACTGAGTACTAACTATTACTTTAAAACGTTTATAATTTTGCATTACTCTTTTATGAATGCAATACTCTTTTATGGATGCTATAACAACTTTAAAGGGAGGTAATTTTGATGATTTTTGATAATCAAATGTTGTTACCTACACAATCGGAGATTTGCATTTTTTTTGATTGTTTTCGAAAGCAACATATGGAGAATATTGTCTCGGACAAACTGAGGTAATGTTTGTAGATTATACGTGTTTTTACCAAAAATGCATGGTTTAAGAAAAAGTAGGATAACTCCCTTGTGTACGGAAATTTTCTAACGATCTTTTCAAAAAATCTTTTCAAAAATTATTTTGTTTGAACTATTTGTGGTGGTCGATCTAATTAATCTATATACATCATTCATTATTTCCTTTTTGCTGTCTATATAATAAGAAAAATGAAAAGGGGTACTTTTTATTTTCGCTCAGTATATAATATAGCAGTGTCCCAACTTATATAATGATTATTAGATTTGTGCTGTGATATACGCGACTTTAGGAGCGCAATATTTATCCGCTGAAGAAAGTGAGCATATAGCCTAGCACAACCCTAATAACATGTGTATTGCATACGAATTTTAATAAAAAAGAACAAGCATGTTTTAACACTTTATTTTCATCAAAATATTTGTTTGAAACAAACATCGTGGGCATTTCCCAAAATGACACCACAATACTATGGTATTTATTTATGATGGTAAAGAATCAATTTACGTATCTGGGTATTACAGTTACACCCAGTGGATCATTCTATAAAACATTTGAAATATTAGGCGGTCAAGCTTTAAAGGCAATTTTCAAACTGAAGTCATACTTAATTAACTTTGGAGACCTTAAAATAAGCCATACGTTAAATGTATTCGACAAACTTATCCTTCCTATTCTAAACTACGGAGCAGAAATATGGGCTTTCGCAGTTTCCGAATCTCTAGAAAGGATACACTTGCAATTTTGTAAACAACTACTAGGTGCAAAACGTTATACACAAAATAGCTTTATATGGAGAACTCGGTAGAACCTCACTAAAAAGTCAACGACTCTCCCATATTATCCGTTTCTGGTTAAAAATAACGCGCACTGACAATAGAAAATATATTAAACAAACATATAATATGATAATTGACGATATCACTAAATACCCAAACAAACAAAATTGGGCGTTTGATGTTTGTCTATGATCTTTATTGTCGTGCCCTTAATTGTTTATTCTCTTGTTGCTCTGGCTTCTGCCAAGTCATTGAGTACCTTCATTGTGGCTTTCTAGGCTATTGTTTTTTTGTATTATATTTACACGAGCATATTTGTGTTTTACTTATATTGCCTATTGATGCTGCCTTCTTGGTTAGAGATTAGATCATGGCGGGGATTTATTTATTTACACTGTCCTGTTTTAATGGGATGACAGTAGGGTAAGTGTGAGGTTTGGTGCACTCTAGAACCAGTTTAAACCCCCAGTGGCCTACTTTGCCACTGACCGTTCCAAGGCGGTAGTCCTATTGTCAACCCTTTTGTGTTTGTGATGTCGTTTGCATTTATTATTACTTTTGCCTTCTTGTTTGTCTGTTTGCGTGTTTGTTTCTGTGTTTCATGGTTGACTGTCCTCCTTGAATGCTACTTTCCCTGTCCGATCTTTTTATATTTCTTTACATATTTTGAAACAAACAGCTAAAGACCATTTCATTCAAAATTGGAACGAACAGTTAACCAATTGAAGTAGAGCAAACACTTACATTCTTTTCTCAAACTTCAGTTTTAAAACATAATTAGACATAGGACTGACAAAGAAATTTAGAATTACCTTTAACTAAACTAAGATTATCTTCCCATCGACTAGAAATAGAAACAGGACGATGGCATAAACCACATAAAATACATAGAGAAGAAAGAAAATGCCATCTCTGTAATTCCCTAGAAGATGAATTCCATTTTATATTGGAATGTCCTTTATATTATGAATTCAGATGTGATCTTATACATAAATTTGATTGGAAACGACTAAATGTTCCTAAATTTATTGAGCTTCTCTCTTCAGAAAAGATTAAAACAATAAAAAAATATATCCACATACATTTAAAGAGCTTTAAGAACGTGACGATACATATTACAATAAATAACCCACTTTTCTCCACTCTGAATACTATTAATATGTTTTTCAAATTGGAATATTTCTGTTAATGTTCTATAATTATTTATCTCTATGTACGTTTTCTTTTGTTTTGTTGTTTGTTTTACTTTTTTCTTTTGTTCTTTTCAAAATGTTTAAAACAACAACACCTCTTTTATATATGAATCCATAACATGTATCAACTCAGTTTATGCATATCAATATATTGTCAATTACCGGAACTGTATATCATATGCATGTAATTCTGTATTTATCGATATTTGTGAACTCATGGCCAGAATGCCTACTGTTGGTAATGAGAATAATAACAAATGCACTACATATAATGATATGACAACTGCATACAATGTCAGATGTATCGCATAGAATGAAAGGTGCACTGCATATAATGATATGACAACTGCATACAATGTCAGATGTATCGCATAGAATGAAAGGTGCACTGCATATAATGATATGACAACTGCATACAATGTCAGATGTATCGCATAGAATGAAAGGTGCACTGCATATAATGATATGACAACTGCATACAATGTCAGATGTATCGCATAGAATGAAAGGTGCACTGCATATAATGATATGACAACTGCATACAATGTCAGATGTATCGCATAGAATGAAAGGTGCACTGCATATAATGATATGACAACTGCATACAATGTCAGATGTATCGCATAGAATGAAAGGTGCACTGCATATAATGATATGACAACTACATACAATGTCAGATGTATCGCATAGAATGAAAGGTGCACTGCATATAATGATATGACAACTGCATACAATGTCAGATGTATCGCATATAATGAAAGGTGCACTGCATATAATGACAAATGTACTGAACATAACGTTGTTACAAATTCACCACTGCACATAAAGGCATATGTACCGAACATAAAAATAAATGCTCATCATAAGACAGTTATGGCGTTTCATACGTTGACACACTGTTCGTAATACATATGTAAGGTACACATTGGTAAAAATGGTCGCCTAACTATATCGTATACCTGTATCAAAATGTTCATCATACATATAATGTAAAAACAGGTGTCCTAGAAAAGCACATTCTGTTCATAATAACTACTATGCAATGTTATCTTTGGATACAGTATATAGGATAGGATGCCAATGTTGATGACGTATTTAATAAACACATCCAGCACAAGTAAACAATCTCGTCGGCTACGTCAGATAACCAAGCCAGAAAGTGCACGGTAAACACAATGTCTGATCAAATTCCATAACTCATGACGTTTTGTCTGTACAAACAATATAACAAAACTAATTAAATTATTAAGCAGAAAGGACGGAGGTGCCGCCTTGGATCGGTTGATAGAACATACAGCTTGTTTTAAAGGAACTACCTAGAGTCTGTTTGGTTAAGTTTGTTTTAAAGTAAATATAAAATGTAGTTTAAATAGTATTTATTATATACCATATGCTGTGCATGTATAATGTATCAAATGGATGATGAAATAAAACATTGTATAACAAAAAGAAGTTTGTTTTAAAGTCCCGTAAAGGCGAACTATGTAAAACCATACCAAGGAGTGTTGTTCAGGCATTGATCTCAACGTACACTGCAATATAAAAAATACTGTATGCGTATATTATAAATTTAACAGTAGAACGAATTATAATTATGACATTGGTTTCACTATTTCTTCAAGGGGATTAACGTCCGTGAATATTTCATATGAGTCAAACAAAGAAGTTTCAACATCGATTTTCAACTAAAATTGAATTTTACACATATATTTCAAGTTTAGAGTAAATCCCTCTCTTTGTGTGAATAACAAAACAATGGCAATCATCTACTCCAACATTGGTAAAATGTATTCCTAATTCAAAGACATTATGGCCGCAGCCAACGTGCCAAACTTTTTATTTACTGAAGATATCCAACAGTGACACGTAGCTAACACACATCGTATTAGCTTGATATGTTTAAGCATGTTATTGTTAACGGCAATTGAATTATGAAGTTCTACTTCATAGTCATATCAAATTCATGTTTGACATTACCTGCACGTGAAAAAAACACTCTAGAACCAGTTTAAACCCCCAGTGGCCCACTTTGCCACTGACTGTTCCAAGGCGGTAGCCCTATTGTCAACCCTTTTGTGTTTGTGATGTCGTTTGCATTTAATATTACTTTTGCCTTCTTGTTTGTCTGTTTGCGTGTTTGTTTCTGTGTTTATGGTTGACTGTCCTCCTTGAATGCTACGTTCCCTGTCCGATTTTTTTATATTTCTTCAGAAGAAGATAACAACATCTAAGAGGAAATGTAAAAAGTTTGAAACAATACTAACACAGGGATGTACTTTTATTTACACTGTCTTACCAATTTGGGTGCTGACGACAGGATAATAGCGAGACTGTGTACACTTAACACCGATTTAAGCTAACCAGTAGGCCATATTGCCTATTGGCCGTTCGACGTTGGTATCCTTGTATTCAACACTTTGTGTGTTGTGTATTGTCCTCGTCATTGTATATTTAATATGCTCTGTGTTTGTTGAATAATGCGGTCCTACGCTGCCATTGTGCTTGGGTGCTGTGGTTTCTATAATATTTGTTCTATATTATTTGTGCATTAGGTGTGAAAATTGATGATACAACATACAAATAATGGGGGGGGGGGGGGGGGGGGGGGGGGGGGGAAAGTTACCAAAATTGTTCTGAGGCGCCCAGCAGAAAAGTAGACAACGTTAAAACTAACACACCAGCTTTGCATAACTATGATAGATCCTTTTGCAGAACCATACCCCTTCAGTTTTAAACATTTTATTCTACGGATACATGAACATTACAGGCAAGTTATAATTTAAACTGACTGCATCGCTTCTGTAAGGTAATATAAGTTGCCTCCATAGCCTATAATAAGCCAAAATGACCCACCAGGACGAGGTCATTGATACCCTGTGGGACGTCATGTTGATATGTACATAGTTCAGTACACATTGATATATAATAATGAATAGAAATTAGTACTGATCTACACGAACTAAGTCAGTAATTACCCGTGGAACTTCGTTTACATCTGGACATATGTCAATCAACATTTATATATATGATTGTCAATGCAAATAGTATTGCAAAAGAAACACACGTAGGTTAGGAGAATAAGTTGAAACTGGCGAAACTTGCGATAGCTAATGTAAACCTGTGTAAACCTATGTTACTCGGCGGAGCAATCTTTTAACCCAGAGACTTCATTTGTGAACCATTCGTTGACCATCCTTGTATGAGACTCAATGTAACAACTATTAAACATTTCCAAATAAATAACTGTAAAGTATTTTCTATATAATCACATGTAAAAAAAACTTGAAAGGAGAAATTTGGTAATCGCCGAACAAGATAAATATTAAAATAGTGCTGTCTCGGTTTCATGAGCGGAAGTGAAAAGTGCTAGCTACCGTTCACGCCCTCTATAGTCTGGGAGATGAGATGATTTTTTTATTATTTTAATTCACATAAGATTCTAAAGGACTCATGTTATTTATTTGTAAGTTCAATGTCCCTATATTATAAAAAGAGGTGATGTTACATATAAAGCAGGGGAGATTATTCGTTACCCTCTTCCATGTACATATGGACTATAATGCATCCATATTGACAAACTATATCATATTTTATATGAAAAAGATACTTATGTGCAAATAATAAAATATTTGTTTTTATTACTATGTATACACATGTTTAAATGAAATTTCGTAATACACATTTCCTAATCTGTCATTTGTATACATGTTCTTGAGTCTTTTTCACCTTTTGATACTTCTGATTGCAACACATGCCAACTAAGCAGCATGCGAGTTTCATTTGCTTAAACTAATATCTTTTCAATAGCAATTTGAAATCTGAAATGTTTACCTTGTATGATATTTCTGAAATGTTTACCTTGTATAACATTAACCTGAATTGCAATTGAAATTTTAGTTTAAAGGGAGATAATTAAAGATTTGCAAGTTTTAATAAAGACGGAATTCCGTTACATACACATTGGTAGTATTTTATGACTTTTTATTATACATGTTACATTATGCTTTACTGTGGTAATTTTAGTGGACTTATATACATAGTGTGTGTTGTTAGCACATATTATATGGGTCGTAGAAAGTAATAATGAGTTTTAGAAAATGAATTTATTTATATAACAATGCTTTAGTTTGTTTTAAATATACAAAATATAACACAATTTAATACAGGTTACACATTTTGTAGTTAAAATGTATGTAACACCCGTCTTGAAACAAGTACCTCAGCCAGAAGTTGTTTCATTTCTTTACCCCATCCCTTCCTGCCTTTATTTATCAAGTACCTTTCGACCCTCCCACCAGGTCACCCACCTGAAAATAGATTCCTCCCCACCTCCCTTTCCTAGTTTTTATTGTACCCTCAAAGCAAAGCCGTTTTTAACGAGAATACCCAGCCTTTTATTTGAAAAAACAACAACACACGTTTCAAGTGCCCCACACAACCCCAAGAAAAAAATCTGTACCTCACCTCTTTATACCTTTTGTTTATACAGTACCCGTCTGCTCTTTAAAAGTAACAGTTACTTTATCAAAGTAAAGCTACATTTTTCTAAAATCCACCTGGAATAATCACTTATCAAGAGCCATCTCCAACCCTCTACCTCAAATGCTTTCTGAGATTCCACCACCTCAAAACAAACACACCTCTCGAATATCGAGTACTTTGGGATTCCCAATCCCACCCTCCTTGAAAACTGTATTATCCCACCTCTTTTACAAAGAGTAACTTACTTTTGACAAAAGATCCCGCCTCATCTGAGAAAAATCATTAATCCATACTCAACAATTTCATTTTATCCCTCAACCAAAACAACAACAAAACACACACACACACACATTTACGCATTTTTAGCTACAGCTGGCTAAGGCTGGCTACTTTTGATAAAGACACTCGTAACTAAAACACAATCAAGAACCTACCTACCTCTCCATTAAGTATATCCCTTTGATTTACCCAACCAGCATTGGGTCTGTTTTGCCTAAAGCAAGCAACATTTGAAGATGGCCCCACTATAAATTCATTGAATGCTGTTAAATGGCTGAGCAACGAATTGCTTAGATTAAGTCAAGTAGGTATAAATGTCAAACAGGAAATGTAGCAATCACAGGACACAGTCAACCATATAATCCCTGTGGAATGTAAAGCCACCCGAGAGAAATGAGAATAAGACTGGGGAATTCAGGAACACTGCCCTACTCTTACTAACGATTACATTCCTATGGTTCTTAAACGTGCTCCAAGTATAGACACTTGACCAGCTGGTGCTTTGAGGGGGGCTTGAACCTGGGAACCCGTTTCGTTTACAAAAACACCGCTCTATACAATGGGCCACTCCATGAATACGTCATACTTAATTGGTGATATCATACATTCGAATACGTACTATCACATAGGTGTGAATATGTGATACATTATGAGGTCCGAGTATTAACTTTCATACCCCATCCAACCGATTCTCCTAGAAGGGAACTGGGATCGGCTGGGGTATGCAATAAAACCTTAATTTTGTCTTAACAGTTTGCATATCGTAATATTAAAACATTTAGGTAATTTTAAACAGGTTATCGCATTTTTTCAGTAAAAATGTTTTTAAACGTGTTTTATTGTCGAAATATCCGTTTTAAAATCCTGCTAATACAAGCTTTCCCATCTCGTAATTAAATTAAGGCGGGATCACGTAATGAGTAGTATGCAGTAAAAGACAAATACCTTTCAAAGAAATTGTGAAAATCACAGCTATGTTGGTATTGTTATATGTGTATATTTCAAAGTAAAACTGCGCCAATTAATAAGAGAGCTTATGCTTGACTTTCAATTACTACTTATACTTTTTAAGAGGGGATATCAAATATTTTTATAATCGATAATTTCACATTATTTCTGCATATTCTTGTCATTTTGTTAAATTTGTAAGTTTCTTTGATATCTTTACATATCTTTGTATTTTTAAAATGCAAATGTTCCTGTGTACGTAGTATATGACTTATATCATGGTGATATAAAGATACACATTTATCTTGGCACAAGTTATATATAATTATAAAATATCTAATTCATATTCGTACTCATTTATTTAACAGTATTATTTCATTATTTATAATACGAAGTATGGTACCTTTATAGGAAAACATGACATATTTTGTCAATACGAATGTGTTATTGTCCAAATTCGCATGTGGAGGGTTATGAGCTGGCTTACCTAATTTTGATGGGTAAGCCCATTGTGTCATTGCTACATGAATTCTTTAAGAAATCTACAGTCATCTATATTTTAAAAATAAAATATGTGTCCTTAAAATCGATGATAAACCCGGAATATCAAGAATAATAGTAAATCCATATTAAATCTGAAACCTCGAACGTTGCAAATATAGGCCAATGTATAGGTGACAGAATGACGATTTGGAAATGTGTTCTGATGCATAATTATTGCAACTACTGTATTAAAGGTTTTATCCCACGTATGACCTGTTACGTTCACGTCGTAACGGGGTCGGCAATCTCCTGTAAATATAACATGGTGTGTCTACGCCCAACTTGTCTAGCTGAGATGCGATACTAAAGAAAGTCCGATGCCTTTCGTTGTTCCTTTGTTTTGTTCTATTTTTGCATTATGGTTTTAGTGATAGTAATTATTCATATTATTATCCGTGTGTTATTTTTGCAAGTGTGTTTGCTTATGCTGATGTTTTAAAAAATATACAAAATCCTGTGCAAATAGCTGTTTCACACTGTATCAAGTTACATAAAGACACACTTATCACGGAGAATATATATAAATGACCGTTTAGGAAATGAATGTGTATTACGAAATTTCATTTACACATTTTGTATACATAGTGATACATACCATTCGTTTATTATTTAAACATTAAGTAAGCTGTTTTCATATAAAACATAGATATTTTATCAATATGGATACAGTATCGTCCATATTTACATGCAAGCGTGTAACGAGTTATCTTCCCTGTTGCATATGGTCTGACCCAGTGTGTAACTTCTACATCACCCCTTTTTGACATCTTACGACATTGAACTTACAATTAAAATAACATAATTTTGTCCTGTAGAATCTTAGGTGAATTAAACTCGAAATCTAAGACGTTATTTCATATTCCGGACTTCTAGTCTATGGTTGATGAGAACTCAATTTAAAATGTCAGTCGTACACAAATGAGCCATCCCGAAGATGGTATGAATATGACGGTGAGCATGGAACCTTCAATGTGGTATTTTCGTACAATTCCACAGCCATCGGGGAATGGTTCACGTTTCTAAAAAAAAATATGTTTTGCCCTAAACGAGAAAACAGTGAGCGAAATGAACAAAATGGAATTTAGTTGGGAGCAGCGGTTATGAATAGAGATATAAAAATCGAACAGGAAAAGTAGCATTCAAGGACGACAGTCAACCACAAATACACACAGCAACAAAGAACAACTATATATAAAAATGAATAAAAGGCAAAATAAGACATCACAATCACACAAGGGTTGACAATAGGGCTACCGCCTTGGAACGGTCAGTGGCAAAAAAGGCCGCTAGGGGTTTAAACCAGGTTGTAGGGTGCTGAAGCCTGTGTATTACAAGTTACAGCCACAATAATAAATTAAAAAGCAGACAGCATATCCTAAGTGTGATTAAACAATACTCAAGGCTTTTAAAGGCTGAAGCAGTGGAACCACCTATTCGAAAATAAAGTAAGAAAACAAAGTAATTGAGAAAGAAAAAAAACTCCACTGAACTTTATAATCCATGTCAATAGTATGCTTCATGGAAAACCGAAATACTGATGTTTTAAATAAAAAGTGTTTTATCTACAAGTATCTCTATAAAAGATCCCTAACTTGCACAAATATGTATATGATCACCGTGTCAAATAAATAGATCACGCATTGTGCGCAAAAACTGGTGAAAGATGAAGAAATGAAGTAGTACTTAAAATTAATGTAAATATATAAAGATAAAACTATATATTTACAAATAAGGGATGATATTGTAGTAATATAAACTATGTATATATTTCAATCAACATGTACCCGTCAACGGGTGTGTAAACAAGTAAATATATATAAGAACATATTATAGTGATTTATCAATCTGATTACTTTCAGGAAATCTAAAACAAGGCTAACATCTATAGTATCAAATAACAGAGACTAAATGTGCATATATTTATTGATTGGTTATTTAGATAAGTTTTAAAGGTCTGGCCTGATGTTTTGTTAAGTATAAGAATGCCATTTAGGATGATGGAACGGTATAATTTCTGCAAACATGTAAGCTACCCATTACTCTCACAAACAAGTTCATGTTATTTCAAATATCAATACAAATTCAATCAATACATATATTTCTATTAATTTACTACAAGCAATGCAGTTTTAATATCATTTTAACGCCGTGTAGTTTATATTGTAATATTCTACATATTAATCATATGAAGACACGAAATATGTTTTTATCAATTTCGAAAAAAAGGTCTGGTTGGCGATTAAGTTACGGTCTGATACATTTTACAAGTTATGGCATTCCTGTATTACTTGAATGCTATTATGCTCAGTCTGATCATCCTTAAACATGTGAACCTGTTTAATCGGTTTGTCTTAAAACATCCTAACTCATATGCATTTATAAAATGTAGCAAGGGCGAAAATAAAATCTATGCATACCACATATCACGTTAATGTACATTCGAACCTTATATGAACCGACGTCTTTTTTTTCATCTCGGGTCAGGAAAATCTATAAATTCTAATTTCGTCTCTCCGTTTAACTCGATATTCCTTGATAAAGACGTAGTTTATTCAATTTAAGGTGACCATTGATTGTTATTCCTAAACAGATTTGGTATAAACGAGCAATTTTCTCACGGAAAAAATAAAACAAAATCTTGACTTGTCTTATTTCGCTGGTTCCAATCTTAATCAGTCAAACCCAACAAAAGCATAGTTTTTTTGTTGGACATAGCTAACAATGAAAAGAACTCCAAGTCGTTTTTTATCACCATTCCTGAAAGTTGTTTTAGTTGCAACTCTGTTTAGGCTTAATTCGACTTTGATGTTCTCAGTTTTCGACTTGTCTTCTTCGACAAGGACTATCACAATTCGAACAGGAAAAGTAGCATTCAAGGACGACAGTCAACCACAAACACACACAGAAACAAAGAACAAGTTTAAAGATGAACAAAAGACCAAATAAGACACCACAAACACAAAAGGGTTGAAAATAGGGATACCGCTTTTGACAGTCAGTGGTAAATGACAATCAAAAAAAGGCCGCTGGAGGATTTAAACAAGGTTCTAGGGTCACCAAACCTCACACTTACCCTATTTGTCAGCCCAATAAAACGGGACAGTGTAAATAAAGAAATCCCCGCCATGAACTATTCTCTAACCAACAAGGCAGCAATACTAGGCAATATAAGTAAAACACAAAGATGCTCGTGTCAATATAAATACAAAAAGAGCAATAGCCTAGAAAGCCACAAAGAAGGTACTCAGTGACTTGGCAGAAGCCAGAGCAATAAGAGAACAAACCATTGAGGGCACGACAAAACTGCACTTATTAATAGAGAGAAACACCACACTACGTATTGAATGAACTAAACGATTTCTGAAAGGAGACTTTATATGGTATTTCCTCAATGACTTCTACGGTGATGTGACTAACAAACTGCGTAAGATCCTAGGTCATCATCACTTTCATTTAACTTGTTAAAATGTTTATCAAAAGAGGTTACAAGCAAGGTTTTACGCAAGCGTAAAACAGCTGTCGATCAGTAAATAAACATGACTGTTGGCCTGTGAAGTGCTAAAAATGCAAGCAATTGTTTTTGTTGTACTTATGAACATGATGAAGGCTATCAAGCTGAAATAAGTGTTATTATTTTTTATTGTCAAATGCATTAACTACACAATGAATGCGTCAATATTGTTTATTTTTTTACCTGGCCAAGTTTTATTGATATAATCCTTCAAATGAAAATCGATACAAATTAGAAACTATTTTTAAAGTGACTGGACAAGATGAAACTGTTTTTTTTATTAAGTAAAAATGGGTCTTAGTTTTGTTAAAATAACAGCAAAGATTTATTTAACATGGCTCTTTGCTTGTGATCTTATAATGAATAATGCATGCTTGAGAGATCCAAGCTTATATACAAACTTTAACCAAGTTTATCGTATTATAGGGGCTATTGATCCCAAAAATATTAGCGCATGCTACACTTCAGTCAACTGATCAACGAAAACGTCATTTCAACAAGTAAAACGGTATCTTTTGAACATTGCGAAATATGTGTTTATTGACATAATCCTTCAAATGAAAATCGATACAAATAAGAAATTATTTTTAAAGTGACTGGACAAGATGAAACTGTTTTTTTATTAAGTAAAAAAGCAAAGATTTATTTAACATGGCTCTTTGCTTGTGATCTTATAATGAATACTGCATGCTTGAAGTTTCAATCCATTATGTAGCTTGAGAGATCCAAGCTTATATACAAACTTTAACCAAGTTTATCGTATTATAGGAGCCATTGATCCCAAAAATATTAGCGCATGCTACACTTCAGTCAACTGATCTACGAAAACGTCATTTCAACAAGTAAAGCGGTATCTTTTGAACATTGCGAAATATGTGTCTACACCATTCAATATAGATATGAAATTCGAACAGGAAAAGTAGCATTCAATGACGACAGTCAACCACAAACACACACAGAAACAAAGAGCAAGTTTAAAGATGAACAAAGGGCCAAATAAGACACCACAAATACAAAAGGGTTGAAAATAGGGATATCGCATTGGAACGTCAGTGGTAAGTGACAATCAAAAAAAGGCCGCTGGGGTTTAAACAAGGTTCTAGGTTGCACCAAACCTCACACTTACCCTATTGTCAGCCCAATAAAACGGGAAAGTGTAAATAAGGAAATCCCCACCATGAACTATTCTCTAACCAACAAGGCAGCAATAATAGGCAATATAAGTAAAACACAAAGAGGCTCGTGTCTATATAAATACAAAAAAGCAATAGCCTAAAAAGCCACAAAGAAGGTACTCAGTGACTTGGCAGAAGCCAGAGCAATAAGAGAACAAACCATTGAGGGCACGACAAGACTGCACTTAATAATAAAGGGAAACACTTTATACGGTATTTCCTCAATGACTTCTACGGTGATGTGACTAACAAACTGCGTAAGATCCTAGGTCATCATCACTTTCATACAATATTTATTTAACTTGTTAAAACGTTTATCAAAAGAGGTTACAAGCAAGGTTTTACGCAAGCGTAAAACAGCTGTCGATCAGTAAATAAACATGACTGTTGGCCTGTGAAGTGATAGAAATGCAAGCAATTGTTTTTGTTGAACTTTGAATTTTTTATTGAAATTATGAAGGCTATCAAGCTGAAATAAGTGTTATTATTTTTTATTGTCAAATGCATTAACTACACAATGAATGCGTCAATATTGTTTATTTTTTAACCTGGCCAAGTTTAATTGACGAAATCCTTCAAATGAAAATCGATACAAATTAGAAATTATTTTTAAAGTGACTGGACAAGATGAAACTGTTTTTTTTATTAAGTAAAAATGGGTCTTAGTTTTGTTAAAATAACAGCAAAGATTTATTTAACATGGCTCTTTGCTTGTGATCTTATAATGAATACTGCATGCGTTAAGTTTCAATCCATTATGTAGCTTGAGAGATCCAAGCTTATATACAAACTTTAACCAAGTTTATCGTATTATAGGGGCCATTGATCCTAAAAATATTAGCGCATGCTACACTTCAGTCAACTAATCTACGAAAACGTCATTTCAACAAGTAAAGCGGTATCTTTTGAACATTGCGAAATATGTGTCTATACCATTCAATATAGATATAAAGTTCGAACAGGAAAAGTAGCATTCAAGGACGACAGTCAACCACAAACACACACAGAAACAAAGAACAAGTTTAAAGACGAACAAAAGGCCAAATAAGACATCACAAACACAAAATGGTTGAAAATAGGGATACCGCATTGGAACGTCAGTGGCAAGTGACAATCAAAAAAGGCCGATGGGGGTTTAAACACGGTTCTAGAGTGCACCAAACCTCACACTTACCCTATTGTCAGCCCAATAAAACGTGACAGTGTACATAAAGAAATCCCCGCCATGAACTATTCTCTAACCAACAAGGCAGCAATAATAGGCAAAATAAATAAAACACAAAGAGGCTCGTGTCTATATAAATACAAAAAAAAAAAATAGCCTAAAATGCCACAAAGAAGGTACTCAGTGACTTGGCAGAAGCCAGAGCAATAAGAGAACAAACCATTGAAGGTACGACAAGACTACACTTATTAATAGAGGGAAACACTTTATATGGTTTTTCCTCAATGACTTCTACGGTGATGTGACTAACAAACTGCGTAAGATCCTAGGTCATCATCACTTTCATACAATCTTTATTTAACTTGTTAAAACGTTTATCAAAAGAGGTTACAAGTAAGGTTTTACGCAAGCGTAAAACAGCTGTCGATCAGTAAATAAACATGACTGTTGGCCTGTGAAGTGATAGAGATGCAAGCAATTGTTTTTGTTGTACTTTGAATTTTTTATTCAAATTATGAAGGCTATCAAGCTGAAATAAGTGTTATTATTTTTTATTGTCAAATGCATTAACTACACAATGAATGCGTCACTATTGTTTATTTGTTAACCTGGCCAAGTTTTATTGGTATAATCCTTCAAATGAAAATCGATACAAATTAGAAATCATTTTTAAAGTGACTGGACAAGATGAAACTGTTTTTTTTATTAAGTATCAGTTTTGTTAAAAAAAAAGCAAATATTTATTTGACATGGATCTTTGCTTGTGATCTTATAATGAATAAAATATGCGTGAAATTTCAATCCATTATGTAGCTTGAGAGATCCAAGCTTATATACAAACTTTAACCAAGTTTATCGTATTATAGGGGCTATTGATCCCAAAAATATTAGCGCATGCTACACTTCAGTCAACTGATCTACGAAAACGTCATTTCAACAAGTAAAACGGTATCTTTTGAACATTGCGAAATACGTGTTTATACCATTTAATATAGATATAAAAATCGAACAGGAAAAGTAGCATTCAAGGACGACAGTCAACCACAAACAAACACAGAAACAAAGAACAAGTTTAAAGACGAACAAAAGGCCAAATAAGACATCACAAACACAAAATGGTTGAAAATAGGGATACCGCATCGGAACGTCAGTGGCAAGTGACAATCAAAAAAGGCCGATGGGGGTTTAAACACGGTTCTAGAGTGCACCAAACCTCACACTTACCCTATTGTCAGCCCAATAAAACGTGACAGTGTACATAAAGAAATCCCCGCCATGAACTATTCTCTAACCAACAAGGCAGCAATAATAGGCAATATAAATAAAACACAAAGAGGCTCGTGTCTATATAAATACAAAAAAGCAATAGCCTAAAATGCCACAAAGAAGGTACTCAGTGACTTGGCAGAAGCCAGAGCAATAAGAGAACAAACCATTGAAGGTACGACAAGACTACACTTATTAATAGAGGGAAACACTTTATATGGTTTTTCCTCAATGACTTCTACGGTGATGTGACTAACAAACTGCGTAAGATCCTAGGTCATCATCACTTTCATACAATCTTTATTTAACTTGTTAAAACGTTTATCAAAAGAGGTTACAAGTAAGGTTTTACGCAAGCGTAAAACAGCTGTCGATCAGTAAATAAACATGACTGTTGGCCTGTGAAGTGATAGAGATGCAAGCAATTGTTTTTGTTGTACTTTGAATTTTTTATTCAAATTATGAAGGCTATCAAGCTGAAATAAGTGTTATTATTTTTTATTGTCAAATGCATTAACTACACAATGAATGCGTCACTATTGTTTATTTGTTAACCTGGCCAAGTTTTATTGGTATAATCCTTCAAATGAAAATCGATTCAAATTAGAAATCGTTTTTAAAGTGACTGGACAAGATGAAACTGTTTTTTTTATTAAGTATCAGTTTTGTTAAAAAAAAAGCAAATATTTATTTGACATGGATCTTTGCTTGTGATCTTATAATGAATAAAACATGCGTGAAATTTCAATCCATTATGTAGCTTGAGAGATCCAAGCTTATATACAAACTTTAACCAAGTTTATCGTATTATAGGGGCTATTGATCCCAAAAATATTAGCGCATGCTACACTTCAGTCAACTGATCTACGAAAACGTCATTTCAACAAGTAAAACGGTATCTTTTGAACATTGCGAAATACGTGTTTATACCATTTAATATAGATATAAAAATCGAACAGGAAAAGTAGCATTCAAGGACGACAGTCAACCACAAACAAACACAGAAACATAGAGCAACTTTCAAGACGAATACAAGGCCAAATAAGACATCACAAACACAAAGGGGTTTAGACGAGTTCACTAGAAATTGAAGTTGCTTGCTTATCGTCAACTATATGAGTCACAGTCAGTTAACCATAGACAAACACAAAACCCATATAAGGATCATCTGCCTTCGGCAGCTGAATGACCCTATTATTTTGCAAAGCACTGCATATTTAGTGGTTGATCTATTAACATTTCGCCACTATGCTTTCCTCTTTGACTGTGCGATGACCGGACAGATAGTGGACCCTAGGCTGACCCTACCTACATCCTCAAAGATCGGTAGCGTTTGATGCTAGTCTTAACATTGTGTCTTGTTGTACCCTTATTGGTTTGTTCTGTTGTTGCTGTGGCTTCTGACAAGTCAATGAGTACTTGCTTTGTGGCTTGTGGTTTATTCTTTAACAACTATTTATGACATAGCAACTTCACACATTGTTGACCTAGTTAACAGCAAGCGAAAATGTGTATATATGATCTTCAGCTAGAGTTATGACCAGTTAGGTGTGGCTTTAAAGTTGAATGTCGCTTAAATCGGTTCTAGCGGCGTGAGAGGTAGAGGGAAATGTGTATTTAATATTACCTGCAATCGGTTCTAATGGCGTGAGAGGTAGACAGAAATTTGTACTTTATACTACCTGTAATACATTTTTGTCAATGAAGCAGCTATTTTCGATACTATTTACAATCAACATATGCGTTAGAGTGTAACTTCCCTTGATTAGCAAAAAAGAAATAAATCATCTTGAGTATGCACTCTTAATAGCAACGTGACGACCCTGAATTTTGTAAACACAAATTAATTGTAGGTTGTTTACACTGAACTTAATTGTATTGGTTCAACAGATTTCGTTTATAGTTTGTTTCAACACTATCTCGGAGTACTTCACTGATAAAATTACAATGCCCTTGATGAAGTAAACAAAGTGAGTTTAAGGATTGTTTATGCAATGCTTTAAATAAATTAGATGATAAATGGTACAATTAGGCAGGACTGATTGTATCATAAATATTTTGGATCAATTTAAAAATAAACATTATCGATTGATACGTTACTAAGTAACGTCAAAATTAAAGTGAATCGCAATAGCCGCAGTCATTTGAATTGACGATTGTTCATTCATTAATGCGTACTGTGTCTCTTTTTCCTCAAACGTTATAAGGCCTATTTCGACAAAACTGAATGATCACCAGCAAGTAGAAGTTTTCATATATTTTCTACTTTTGGTTTCGATACATTCTGCCACAGTTATGGGCCTCTTTGAATTTTAATTTACATTTTAATTTACTTTGTGAGCTACTTTTTCTTGCATAATTTACAGTACATAGCAACTGCATACTTTGTTGACATGATTAGCAGCAAGTTGATATGTGTATTTATCACATAACATGCGGTAACACCATTAGTATTTTCGATATTCCACTAGTGGTATAACATAACGTTAATGACGTGATGGACGTCACGTTAATGTACGTTTGGTGACGTTATGTGACGTTATACGTTATGTAATAAATAGAATCTCACACTCGTACTCATTTATTATTGAATTTATTAAAATCGTTAGCAAAAATGATATTCAATAATGAATGAGTACTCATGTAAGATCCTCTATATATGTGTGTCGTTTGATTTTCAGATAGAGTTATGGCCCTTTAGTACTTTAAATTAAAGATTTTAACTACTCTTAAATTATTCGGTATATTCTTACCAAACTATACGAACATGATAACCAGTAAGTAGAGATCGGCAAACAGTTTTACCATTTAATTATGTTTCTAAAGTATGTGTCATTTTGTCATCGAGTCCAGTCTGTGTGTGGCTTTAAAGTAGAATGCCGCTTAGATCGGTTCTAGGGGTGTGAGAGGTATTGAACTTTATATGACCTATCATAAACATTTTCAATGAAAGCCGAGTCTGCTACTTTTCTGTTTGTTTTTAATGCGGTGTGTGTATGGTATCCCATAGTTTATCTGATAGACATTCACACTAGCGTTCGTTTAGTGACGCGTGGCGACTGTAAAATGGTGTCCCGAAAACAAATCAATGTTAGTATTACTTACTGGTCCTTTGGTGCTTTTGATCCAAAGATGTGTGGATGTAAAAGAGAAAACCGCTTAAGACAATGCTAGTGGGCATGGGAGGTGTTGCATTTTATATAACATCTCATGGGTAGACTCGATACTACGTTTCACTTGTTTGAGTTTGTTGCTTTCAAGCGAATCCTTTTTCAGTATTTATATCATATTAAATTACCTTTTATCATAACATCACTTGCTATTTGTTTAAGACTTCCCAAAAACTATATAGCCTCACCTCACCAAACTGTGTCAACAGCAAGATACGGTATACATGCCGTTACATAATTTTATTTAGGGCATTTATATCGCAATTATTTCCCATGTTTATATAATTATGTTCAAACAAGTTTAATATCAAAGTAAATAGGATCGCAGCACATATGTTAGCACTAATGCTAGGTTAATTTGCACCAAATTGACAGAAAATTAATTATGTAACTCCCTCTCAATTGCTATTTAAACTTCCCGCCGCCCTCGTGTGCTTCTTGTTCTATATAAGTGTTAAGTCAGCCTTTTGTGAACGGCGTGAACGGTAGCAAGCATACATGAACAGTCTCATAAAACCGAGACTGCAATACTGCATCAAGGACCCAGCGAACAAGTAATATTTATAGAATAATGCTTCGAGTATATGCGATTTATACTGCTTCTCGAGGGCCGTAGGCCCGGGAGTGCAGTATAAATGGATACGAGAAAAATATGCTATAAATGTTTTGTACCATAGCCATTTATCTAAGTACGCGCGTGCAAGAAGTTTTAGGGCGTTGTAGTTTTCAGTAAAAATAACAGCTCGATCCAATCAAGATATATCATTATCACGCGGCATGATCACGACCCATGTTTTAATTATTGCAGCCAATCGTCTTTGTATATTATTGGGAAAATGCAATGTCAAACAGTGCTGTTTTGTTAATGGTTTAGTCGTTTTGATTGACAGGTTGTGTGAAAACATTACAACTGCGCGCGTAAAATTGAGTAGACCATGGTATAACTGCCGAATCTATAGCACGGCTGAAATATACCGGCATGTAAAGCACGGTTTAGGCTCAGACCTCCAGGTTTATGAAATTATATCATAAGCAAGAACAACGGAAAACCATTAGAGCTATGGTACAGCAATTTTAAGATCAAATATTCCTCCGAAGGTTTTAGTAAGGCAAAATGCACTTAACCCCATATATATATATATATATATATAATATATAACAAACGGCACTGAGTGGCTATATCATATATTTGTTGACAAAATAATATTTTCCTAAAGATTAAGCAAAATGAAAATGAAAATAACGAATGTTTTTCGAAGAATATCCACGATAAAGACTATAGTGTTTCAATAACCTATAATATCGTATATGTATATGATATATAATAAATTGAAAGATAAAGTTACATTTAAATTACGATCCTTGGTGACTGACAAGCGTAAATAATTCCTGGACAGGTCCAATTAAGTAAAGACACATATTACTGAATGTAATTTTCGTAACGCCGTAACGTGATGCTGATATAACTGATTGTGATTTAATTTGATTGACTTGGAATGTTAGTTGTTTTGAAAGTTGGTAGAAAGGTCGAAAAGGACCATAGTTTTCACAGAACACAGCAACCAAAAAACACATTACGCGAACACATATTATAATGTTAATAAGAAGCAGGGAATGTGACATCATCAAAACAAATGGTTTGACAATAGGACTACCCCAGTGGAAGGTCAGTGGCAAAAAGGCCCGCTGGGGGGTTAAACCAGGTTGTATGGAGCACCGAATCTCACTCTTACTCTGTTGTCATTCCCATAAACGGGACATTGTAAATGAAAGATACCCCCGCCGGGATATATTCTCTATAATAGGCAATATAAATATAACACGTTAAAACTAGTGTAATTTTGTAAGATTTGTCTTTAAATTGGGTGTATATTATAAAAAGATAACCTCTTAAATCTAAAGTCATGTAAAAGCGTTATACTCGAAACTTTCCTCGTGATCTAGTATTAGACACTTTTGTGGTGTTTTAGACCTCTTTTAGTCGTCCGTAAGCTTACAAATATTATTTCTTAAGGATCTTTGATACGAGTTTATTTCTAATAATATTAATTGGCCATTATTTCGCTTTTCACAAAACGGTATTATTTTCGAAATTGCATATATGAGTCTACTAGTAAAAACGCTTCAACTAAATGTTTCTCCTCTTTGGTTACACTCAGCGTCATCAATACAAATTCCACAAAATAATTCTTTATTTCTTAGAACTAAACCATATGTACGCCTTACACCATTAAATCTTTATTCGGCAACCTCGTTTCATGTTCCTTCTAATAATATTACCATGATTTTTAATAACGGCTCAAAAGATTCAGTTACTCTTCTTGGATCAGGAAATACCATATAAAGTTTCCTTTCAGAAATCGTTTAGTTCATTCAAGACACAGGGTGTTGCCCCCTATTATTATGTGCAATGCTAAGAGGTGCAGTTGTTGCAATTATTTATCTTGCAATATGGATATAAAAATCGAAAAGGACAAGCAGCATTCAGGACGACAGTCAACCACAAACACACACAGAAACAAAAAACAACTTTAAAGATGAACAAAATGCGAAATTAGACATCACAAACACAAGTCCGTCATTAAATCAGCTGTTAATTGTAGAATGTTTAATGCATGTCTAGCTTCAAATGTTGATTCACGTCATTTATGTTTTGACTTGAAATGCATCAAGTTATGGTGTAGAATATGTTGGACAAACAGGTCGATCTTTAAAAGTTCGATTTCGTGAACATAAATATAATGCAGGTAATCCTAAAAAGTTAAAACATTACTTGTACCAACACTATCGTCTATCATGTCATACCTTTAGTAACGTTACTGTTCTATATAATATATGATAATGATGCTACTAAAAGCTTTACAATAAAAGCTAGACATATTGCAGAACTTAAGTGGATGAAAAACTTGCATACACCATATCTACTCGGCCTTAATGACAATATTTATCAACAAGAAAATATTTCAACAGATCCTAATATTGACATTTTTTCTATATTTTCTATTCGAAAGCGTTACTCTATATCTCATTGTCGTAGGTGTAATAGTAACATCAAACGTAAATCGCGTGTAACTATGTCAGTCGCTGATTTGCATACTAGTTTTAAATAGTCCTGAAAGCACTCTATGCTTTCACGTCTTACATCTTTGTCCATTTCCTCACTTAAGTTGATCGACGAGGAAGCAGACACAGTTTCCATTCAGACAGATATCTTGTATAACACTGCTTCATGTTCTCAGACTCCATATTTACAAGGAGTCTGATCATGACAGGCATTTTCTAAACATACTATATCTTAAAAAGCTTATTGATTTCATTGACATGCCTAGTGTTTTTTGAGATAATCATGTAGTAGATTATATTATTTCAAAATTTCAGAAAACCCCGTAATTTGTTATAGGTATAAGAAACCAATTAGAAATATTATTTTCAACTACAACACAATAGCTTCTGACCTTGATAGAGTAAATAACATTCCTAAGGAATGTGAGTGTAATACATCAACATTTTGCTATGCTCAAGCAGGTCATGTCATCACTGGTAATGTTGTTATTGTAGATAAACGTATTCAGCATCTATTTTCTAAAGATCCTAAGTATAGATTACCTTCAATTATTGATTTTAATGCATGTCGTGCTCAAATCGTCCAGTACATTGAGGATTTTAGTATAAAATGGTGTCGGACCCAAACTCTCTTTCTACTTGGAAAAAGTCAGTTTTTAAAAAGTATAAATACACGCATTAACTTTTATAATGCTACCCTCTCTTTACTTCCTCCGAGACTTAGGTTTTCGTTTCATAATTTAAAATCGTGAATTCAAGAATTTCATAATACATTTGTTTTAGTTCTTGCTAATCCTTTTTACTTGCTAATACCTCTTTACATCCTCCGAGACTTAGGTTTATGTTTCGTAATTTAAAATCGAGAATTCAATAATTTCATAATACATTTGTTTTAGTTGCTGCTGGTAAAGAAGCTAATAATGTAATTCTTTTTTGACGCCTTCATTACGTCAATGTTTTGTCTCTGGAACTTATTAGCACTAATTCGTATACTCCGGTTCAATCTATTGAGGATGATGTTGCTTACACACACATCACTCGGTGCACTACTTTCAAGTCTGGGGTAGACGAAAAGCAAAATAAACTGCCAACTATGTACTGGATTCCTAAATTACATAAAAGACGTATAAGACCCGCTTTATTTCAAATTCTGGTGCCTGCACCACCACAAACATCTCCAATCCTTTAACTTCTGGTCTTAGTGTCGTTAAAGATCACGTTAAACAATATTGTGCTAAAACTTATGAAAACTCCGGGATTTATTTATTTTGGGCTATTAAAAATTCAGGAGACGTTATTGATAAAAAGTGTTATATACGTCAAGTTTCATCTATAAGTACTAATGACTTCTCTACACTATATACAATCTTACCACATCACCTTATCAAAGACAAGCTTATTTCCCTTATTCAAAAAACTTTCGCTAGAAAAAAACTACATTTTTGGCCTGTACTAATATCAAAGCGTGTTTTACTAACGACATTTTAGACAATTACACTATGTGGACTTGCCAATAAGTTTGTGAAGCACTCATTTTCCTGTTAGACAATATTTTCGTCAGGTATGGAACTACCGTTTATAGACAATTTGTTGGTATCCCTAAGGGTACGAACTGTGTACCTCTTGTCACAGATTTGTTACTGTATTGCTGTGAAAGAGATTTCATGTTGAGTGTTTCATCCGATACTCAGGCAGATGTAATTGAAGCTTTTAACGACGCCTCTCGGTATTTGGATGACATAGTAAACAGTGAAAGTCCTTTCTTTTCTACTATGGTTAATAATATCTATCCTAAGGAACTTCAACTCAACAAAGCTAAAACTTCTGACGCTGTCGCTTCTTTCCATGATTAACATTGCTCTATTGAAAACGGCGAAATAATTGGTAAAACTTATGACAAGAGAGATGATTTTAATTTTGATATAGTTAATTATCCCCATTTGGATGGGGATGTTCCTCGAGCTACTTCTTATGGGGTCTATGCTTCTAAAAGTATTCGTTTCTCTAGAGCTTGTAGTCGTGTTCGTGCTGAGGACTTTAATATTCGTAATATTTGTATAACTAAAAAGCTACTCCATCAGGGCTACCGTTACCATAAACTTCGAAAAACCGTTGCACAATTTTATTATCGTAAGAAATATAAAAAGATCGGACAGGGAAAGTAGCATTCAAGGAGGATAGTCAACCACAAAACACAGAAACAAACACGCAAACAGACAAACAAGAAGGCAAAAGCAATAATAAATGCAAATGACATCACAAACACAAAAGGGTTGACAATAGGGCTACCGCCTTGGGGTTGACAATAGGGCTACCGCATTGGAACGGTCAGTGGCAAAGTAGGCCACTAGGGGTTTAAACCGGTTCTAGGGTGCACCAAACCTCACACTTACCCTACTGTCATCCATTAAAACAGGACAGTGTAAATAAAGACATCCCCGCCATGATCTAATCTCTAACCAACAAGGCAGCATCAATAGGCAATATAAGTAAAACACAAATATGCTCGTGTAAATAAAATACAAAAAATAGCCTAGAAAGCCACAATGAAGGTACTCAATGACTTGGCAGAAGCCAGAGCAATAAGAGAATAAACCATTAAGGGCACGACAAGAAATATCATGGACAAACATCAAACGCCACCGTCACAATGGGTTTTAGGTAGGCGTCATCATAGGGTCCACAGCCTGTCCGGTCATCGTACAATTAAAGAGGAAAGCATAGTGGCGAACTGTAAAAGGGTCCACCACCAAGCATGCAGTACGTTGCAAAATGATAGTGTCATAACCTCTTTTGATAAACCTTTTAACAAGTTTAACAAAGATAGTATGAAAGTGATCATGACCAAGAATCTTACGAAGTTTATAAATCACATCACCACAGAAGTCAGGTTGTGATAGTCCTTGTTTTCTCTGATCTACTTTTAAAATATTAAAGTAATTTAAGAACTCTTCTGCGACAAGACTATCACAACCTGACATTTGGGTACTGACTTTGTGGCTTTCAAGTTGTTTTATTTTATCTTATTCATAAATGATCATTTATTTGTTTTACCTATATTACATATTAACGCTGCCTTGTTGGAGATTATAACCTGGCGGGGATATCTTTACTTACACTGTCCCGTTTATTGGGATGACATTAGGGTAACAGTAAGGTTTGGTGCACCCTAGAACCTGGTTTACATCCCCAGTTACCTTTTTTGCCACTGACCGTTCAAAGGCGGTAGCCTATTGTCAACCCTTATGTGTTTGTGATGTCTTATCTTGCCTTTTATTCATCTTTATATATAGTTGTTCGTTGTTTCTTTGTGTGTTTCTGGTTGATTGAATGCTACTTTTCCTGTTCATTTGTATATCTACTTATACTCCACGAGTATGATATTTACATCAAACCATGCTACTCTCAAATATTGTATGTACTGTAAGCCACTTAATATACATACTGCAGCATTTGGTCTAAAATCCCAACAGAACACTATGTAATTGTATTACATGTTCTGTTCAATCAAAATCGCAAACGAATTCATATGAAAGCTCACATATTTAGTAATAGGGTTAATATTGTATCCCATGTTATCACATGATCATACTATCGCACACTCCATTATGGTGAATACTATAGAATGTTTCTCAATCAGATACTAATGATCCATCTTTCTACTGGTAAATATAAAAGGCAGCAAGCAACAAATAACACATTTCCACAGCGTGAGGTTGACGACCTCGATGTTATATCAAGGCCCCTTCTCATAATTATCTATTGAAGAAAGCAGATGTAGACTATTACCTCGCAACCATCGCCTTTGTTTATTCTGCGATTGACGCAACGTGGAAACCAAGTTACATTTTATCGAATGCTAGGAGGATACATGAAAGATTAATCTGTTAAATCCTAATAAAACGATTGTAAAATGAAGGCGTATCAGGAACACGTTTTGTTTGGGCGCTGAAGACAGAAAATAGCGAGGATTGTGCGCAAATAAAATCGATTCAAGCTAACCAGTAGGCCTTATTGCCTACTGACCAGTAGGCCTTATTGCCTACTGACCGTTCCAAGTCGGTAACCCTGTCTTCACCACCCTTTCTGTTGTTTTTTTGTCTCTTTCATTGTATTATCAAGTCCTTGTTTGCAGTATAGTGCGGACCAACGATGCCATTGCGTTCGGACGCTGTGGTTTCTACAGGACCCTATATCTCATTTTTGATTTCTGTTCATTATATTTACTTGTAATGGCATGTTGCGTTATAACCTAGTCATGTTAATATGTGTAAATGAGAAAAATCTGTGACTTGTCTCCCCCGATCCAGTATTTCATTTTCCTTCTTCGTTTACTTGTCTCCCCTCACAACTCTTTACAAACATCTTGGCCCAACCTACTGGTTCACCTTAGCAAAATAGGTTATGACCCTATCATTTTGCAACACACTGCGGTTAGCCACTATGCTTTCATTTTTGATTGCGCGATGACCAGACATATTGGCTATCGTTACCATAAACTTCGAAAAACCTTTGCAAAATTTTATTATTGTAACACTGATCCTAATTTAAAATAAAAAAAAGTAATTTAAGAAATCTTCTGCGACAAGGACTACCACAACCTGACTTCTATGGTGATGTGATTTACAAACTTCGTAAGATCCTTGGTCATAATCACGTTCATACAATCTTTATTATACCCATTTACAGTTCGCCGCTATGCTTTCCTCTTTGATTGTGCAATGACCGGACAGATTGTGGACCCTATGGTGACGTCTGCCTAAATCCTTATAGGACAGTAGCGTTAGATGTGTGTCTTTAATATTGTCTTGACGTACCCTTAGTGGTTTGTTCTCTTGTTGCTCTGGCTTTTGCCAAGTCATAGAGTATTTACCTCTGTGGTTTTCTATGCCTTTTTATATATATATTTTTTTTTTTTATATATATATATAATTGCTTATTTATGTGTTTTACTTATAAAGCCTATTAATGCTGCCTTGTATGTTAGAGAGTATAACCTGGTGGGGATATAATAGGGTAAGAGTGAGGTTTGGTGAACCCTAGAACCTGGTTTAACACGAACCTCTCCCCCCTCCCCCTCCCACCCCATCCCCCCCCCCCCCCACAGCGGCTCTTTTTGGCCACGGACAGTATCAAGGCGGTAGCCCTATTTTCAACCCTTTTATGTTTGTGATGTCATATCTTGCCTTTTCTTCATCGTTATAGTTGTTGTTGTTTGTTTCTCTGTGTGTTTGTGGTTTACTGTCGTCCTTGTGTGCTACATTTCCATTTTTATATCTACTTTTATCATTTATTGATGCTTTTCAACATAAGAATGTCTTTTATTATGAACCCGTGCAAAATCATATTTATATGAAAAGGAGTTTAAAATATTGAAGCATAACGACGGAAATTGACTTTTCAAACATTGTTATTATGAAAATAATAAACTTTTTGAAATGTTCGTATTTATACAAATAACAATTAAAAAGGTGTTCTTCTCAAGTGTAATACAAGGATAAACACAATGGGATTAAATACGAGGACCAAGTCGAAAGTGATGATAAGACTAGGTTAGAAAGAAAGTTATGTACTTGTTACTAAAATCTCCCATTGAGATAATAAAGAAATTGAAACTAAATTGTATTGCCCTTTATTGTATAATAGATTATATACAATGTACAATATATACAATGTATATGTTATATACAGGGTTTATAAGAAGTAGATGCAAACGTCTAACATAACATCATTCACAGAACGTATCTATCCAAAATCACGCATTTTCAACATATATATGCATTTGAAATAAAGGCAGGCATCACAAATATAAACATTAAAAACACTGTGTTATTGTCAGTGCCGAAAGACAGTTCGTAGACACTATTTTTTCACTGTAATAGTTAAAAATGAGATATAGGGTCCTATAGAAACCACAGCGTCCAAACTCACTGGCATGGTAGGTCATCGCACTGTACTACAAACAAGGAGCAATATTTAATTAATTATACAATGAAAAAGGCAAAATACATTAGAAAGGGTGGTGAAGACAGGGTTACCGACTTGTAACGGTCAAGTTTTTATATAGAAAGATTTGAAGCATTTTAGGAACGATATAGGCGCTTTAAACAGCTATTAATTATATTTTGCTTAAGTTGGATATTGCATGATTTGTTTTATTGTTAATATCACAATGCCTGTGCAGGCTTTGCTAGTTGATATCAATTATTATATTGTAATGTCGTGTGATACCGGCATCAATCAGATTTAATCAATTGTTACTTCAGTGGAAAATGATGTTAGAGATACTTAAACGTTTAGCACGATGTCTTTAGGGACTATGTACACGTGCATGGAATATGTACACGTGCATATTTGTCGTCATGAATGTATTAGTGTATGTTTAATGGGTTGGGGTTCAAAACAATACAATAATAATTTCTTTAAAAAAAAAATCATAATATGATTTTGCTATTCTGAAAACACAATGTGAATAATTTTATGAAACGAGGAGGATGTATAAATTGGGATACATGCTGCAGAATTAAAGAAGTATATACTATATACAGTGTATACAAGTATAAACAACAGAACTAGTCGACAATTGGACTAGACTTGACATTAATGTGTATATAAACAAAATGAAGGGTATACTGATCTAAACATTTAAAACGAATCCTAACAAAAGATTAAAAAAAATCCATAGTAGTACCAATCAGCATGTGGAACTATCAGGACAAAACAACTAAAACAAAAAACATTTTGCCTGCAATCGATAGCTCGAATGCAAGAGATAAAAATTATTAGCAAACGTGTACCATATTTACATTATTAGATACAATGAAATCTCATGCTCATGAGAACGAACTCAAAGATGATCTATAGATATTTTAATGAATCAGGAGATTTATGGAACTATCAGCACAAAACAACACAAACAAAACGTTCTTTGCTTGCAGTCGATAGATCGAATGCAAGAGATAAATATTATTTACTATATTTACATTATTAGATGCAGTGGAATCTCATGCTCATGAGAATTCAGAGATGATCTATAGATATTTCAATGAATCAGGAGCTTTATAAGGGAAGGTGGGCTCGTGTTTTAAACGCAAACACCGTACATAGTTATATGTAAAAAACAAAACAGGGGTTGTAATAATACAAAAGGAAGCAAACTATAACCTATTGGGTAGACTCGCTGCTATAAAAGTAGATATGCAATTGGAAAAGGACATTTAGCTTCATAGAACACACTCAACCAAACACACTACTAAAACAAACAACGATTACAGGGAGTGTTCCCCCTTTTGGTACACAGTATTCAGGGCAAATTTAGAGAGTATTCAGTACCCACGGCCCGGGAACCAGTACCCGCAAATTACATTATTTAGCATTCAGTACGTATAAAAAGTAGGTACATGCCTTCAAACTATGTTTTCTATGTAAAAAAAAACATGTTGAAATCCACGAAAATCGTAGGACATCGTATTTAAATTTCATGATTGACCCCAAAAACAGCAAAACAGTGAGATACAAGCTTAAATACAGTTTCAAATGTCCTTTAATATCACATCTTCATAAATTTAGACGAATAAATAGCAAATTGGTTAATGTTTATGAAGAAAGTCATGTTAAATAGTATTCAGTACTCGGGTTTAAAATGAAGGAGTACTCAGTACTCAGCTCTAAATTAGAGTGTATTCAGTGCTCATGGGGGAGTGGAGGAGAAGTGTGTGGGGGGGGGGGGGGTGGAAACGTCCACATTACATTGTTAATAAAAAGCAATGCATGTGACATTACAGACACGAACCGGTTGACAACAGGGCGACAGCCTTGGAACAGTCTGTGGTAAAAGGGCCGTTGGCGTTTTACCCAGGTTATATGGTGTACCAAACCTCACTGTTACTATATCGTCATCCCAGTAAAACGGGACAGTATAAATAAAGAAATCCCCGCCAAGCTATATTACGAACGATGCATTCTACTTGCACACGTTTTATTATCTATAACAGCGTTCATCCATGTATCGTTAATAAATACTGAAAGGAGGATCCGTTGAAAGCAACGAAGTCAAACAAGAAAAAAAGCCGAGTAAGCAAGTTACTTTAGGCGACATATTAAAGGAGTTGATGAACTATTTTTAAAAAAGGATTATTTTAAAGGGCTCTGAAAAACTTGAAAAAAGCTGAAAGAGTTTTTTGAATGCCATGAAGAAGAAAGGATAAAAAATAAACGTCATCGCGCCTTTTTACCATATATGGCATATTGACAACACGTCTTTTAAAGCAAAGAAAACCACTGCAAGTGAAAAGTAAGGAATCAATTCATACATTTTACATCAATTCGTAGTGAATTTATTTGCTTTAAAATGTATTTTGTCAATATGCCATAAATGGTAAAAAGGCGGGATGACGTCATTGTTCCAAGATGGCCGCCTCCATTTATGTTCTTTGCAAATGTTCAATAGGTCATATCTCCTTTACTTTTTAAGGCATTTTGATAATTCTTTCAGCTTTTTTTTCAAGTTTTTCAGAGACCTTTTGAAAATAGTGCATCAACCCCTTTAACATTTAAAGTATAAACAGTCTGCTGTCGTGTGTTGTGTTCCATAAATATGCCACGTGTAGCTATATAATACCTTATTTTGGCAGATACTCATATAGCATAATCAAGATATATTTCTGTCTGCTGAATGTTAGATGGTAGTGTCTAAATGTTCCGCCAAATAACTTACTTATTTGATTTATTACCAAAGCAATAAGCAATTTCGCTATTCGAAAGGCAAATATCTCTTGATTTCATCAAATAATAATATCTATCAATATGAAAACCATACAAGGCACAAGATCAAATAAACATGAACGTGAAGTTACAATGATTGTGTTTGTAGAAAAGTATGTGTTTAATGAACAGACGGCTGTCATGATTA